>JABMBR010008539.1:0-49509 GCA_018881525.1 Meteorus sp. PSUC_FEM 10030008 | reverse complement strand
TGAATTAAAAAGAAGGTAACATGTGAGAGTATTCTTAATTTTTCTACTAACAACCCATAAGGCAATCGCCTGGTGGTCGTCGAGTAATAAATTTTACCATGGAAGAAGTGAGAGAGATTGAATGAGGAATTTCCAGAAAGAAATAATGAAGAGGGGAGAGAAAAAAGGAGAAATAAAAATTTTTATGTATCCATGTGGAGAACTAATGTATTTTAAATATTCATAAATGTATTCCTCACACGACATTCATCTTCCTTATACGTTCTCACATTATCGAATCACACCATTATAATCGATCCCATCATAAATGGCCCAATCACTCTCTTGCCCTTTTAATTAATCTACTCTAATTAACAGCGATGCGAAAGGAGAGGTAATCTGATGCCTCTTCCGCCGAGTATATCTCCTCCTCTTCCTCTTCATTGCTTCACATTCCATCTATATATTACATATATACATCTATCTATACACATGGGTTTATTAATATGTATATAACATTTATACGCTCATTTCCCTTTACACGATGAAAATTGCCAGATCGTTTCTGCAATTAACGAAGTTTATGAGGGATGAAAGGTACAATGGCTTAACATTTTAAAAAAAGAAGAAATATGGATGATATTGGAGAGTTTTATTGGATGTGGAGATAAAGTGTCAAAATCAATTGGAAATTTTTGAATTTTATCTGAAATTGTTTGAGATTTTTTTATGGAATAATTAATGAATTCACTTCAACTGATAAATATTAGATTTGATTCTTATCGAAAAAATTCTGATCAATAATGCATATTCATCATTTTTGTAAGAATTCAATTTCAAAAAATAGATAAACCAATCGATCTATTTCATTTCACTGAAACTGATATCGATGAAGAGTTGGATTTATTATTCAAATTAATGTAAATATTCAAAGATCCGTAATTTTTATCAAACTATGAACTCAAAATTGATTGTGCATGGTAGCACAATTATACATCCAATTTCGTTTCTCATATTTGTAATAAAAAATTACAAAATTATCTGTGTGTAAAACGGGTAGTGAGCAACACATTTGTGATGAAGAGGATGCGATAATGTGCGCGTGTGTGTGTGGGTGCGGTATGTGAGAGAGTGAAACATAAACATATAGACATTTGCCCAATACTTTTAAAGAAGAAAGAGGGAATGAAAGAATGTGAAACAAAGATACATGGTAGCCACCCACGGTGAGTTAGTCGGCGTGAAGCTTGCAAGCGACAGCAATAACAGCAGTAGCACTATATTTTCTTCTCACTCTCATATATCCGAGCAAAATTGTCCCACAAGTCAAGTCAGCCAAACTGCACGCACATTTTTCAGTCTGTTCAATTTTTTTATTTCTCTATTGATACTCATTTTTTTGTTTTTACATTTTATTCATTTTTTTCCATCCATACAATGGTCATTTTGCCATTATTCTCCACCCATTTTCAGTTCAATTTCGATAAACTCAAGTCCTTTCTATTCATTAAAATTTGATTTTTTTCCCTTCTCAAATCCTGCAGTTTCTTCACTTTTGTTTATTCGTTGTTTCTCCTTTTTGGGTTTATTGTCTCTTTTGTTTTACTCGTCTTATTCACCATCACAGTTCTATCTTCGTACTCACTTTGGTACTTGGGCGATTGCGAGCACAATTTGATCGTCACGCGGGATCTGTGAAAGAGCGAGTGAGGAAGAACGTTTGCTGCTGGTGCTACTTACTGATATTTATTGCGCCCAGAAATGTGTATGGGTCTCATAAATCTCCGCATTCACACGGGCTTTCTAATTTACATATTCCCGACGTTCTCTCATTCTCCTCGATATATACCTCGTGTAGCTACACCAGCGAGAGGTTTTGTCCTGATACTCATACGTTACATGTATACACATAAAACGAAATATTGTTTGGATGTTTGTGTCTGTTCCCATGTGTTTCACACTCTCTATTCAAGTATTTTCATATACATGGACTCAGTGAGTGTATTTGAGAGGGTGCGAGCTCATGTCCCTGTGCAAATTCGTCCCCAATCAATCCAAATTCATTTAATTTTTGTTCCAGTTCATATTCATCGTTGAATATTATTCACCAACGTGGGATAATTTATTCTTGAATTATTTTTGGCCATGATTTTCAAGAGGTTATGGAACTAGACGAGTCCATTAACATTTTCACCAAGCGGATGTTGAATTATTGAAACATTAATTGAATGTATGAAATAGATTTAATGAATTATCGAATTTATCTCTTGAGGGAATGTCTCATACAATTAAATTGTTTCAATTAATGATGGATTTCAAGAGAAAATATTTTTAATTAAGTAGATAAAACAAGGAAGTTATCGAATATTTATCGAATCATTGGTGGACAATTGATCTCAAGAATTGCGAAAGATTCACATGACAGTCTCTCGGTTCATGCATGTCTGAGTGCAGTGTCACAAATTGTGTTATGATAGGTATAATTCATAGTTGAGAAGCATGTGCAAGAAATTTTATTATTACGTGACATTTTAGTGCATCAATTGAAATTCATCAATAAATATCAAAGATTCAACGAAGTCATTTTTTATAATATTTGATTGTTAAATTTCCTCGATTAATCCGAATGAAAATTATTGGATTTGGAGAGTTTTTCAGTATTTTATATTCGATACTACAAATCTTTGCAATTGAATATAACTGATAGTGAAACAAGAAGTTTCTACTTAGATCGGAGCAAGTAGAAAGTCGTTAATATCGACGTTAAAGAGTTCTATCAAATATGTTGACAGTAGATTACTCATACAGTTGTTCAAATAATCAAATATCACAACATTAGGTGAAATTGAATAATGAAGTTCATCAGGTCTTCTTCATTACGGAAAATTACCTGCTTACAGGTAATACTGAATATTCATCATTCACGACGTTCCGGGAAATCGATTGTTCCAAAATAAGAACATTAAATGAGTAACTGAACTATTTCGTGTCATCGTTGTATCTTAAATTTCATCGTGAATGAATTCATTGAGAATTCGATTGTGATAAATCGTAAATTTTCGTACTTCCATCAACTTTTTGTATTCGCATGAATAATTTTCGAAACATCTGGTGATAATATTAAAATATTCGCGCTATCGTCATAGAAGCAACGTTTCTTTTTGTTCGTGAAGTGTTAGACGGAAGATATGAATTTCTGCAAATGGCCGTTGATAAGAAATTATTTTCTGTCATCCAATCACAAGTAGACACCACTAAATTACACGACATGTCTATTATCGTTAGAACAAAGTTTTAGTCATTAACATTCTTTTTCAACAGTTATTTTGAGCTTTGGTTATTCGGTATAGAGGAAAACTTCAGTGATCATCATCTGTACAATAATGTCGCGAATTATTTCAATCAATATTTTCTTGTTCCTGATCCTTTTCAGTTGCATTACAGGTAATAAAAACAGAAAAATTGATAGTTTCCTAAATTTTACTGAAATTCAAAGGGTTCGATTGAATCTCGATAAATATTTTTATCCACAAAAAAATTCATCCCGCGTACGCAGCTCAATCCACACTCCGGTTCACTCTTAGACAAAACAATAGAGAGGCGATTGTACTCAATTGGGAAAAGACAGAACAATTTTTAGCCAATGAGCACTTGCCAGTGTGGTTTGCACGTCCCGGTGAAGATGGAAACCCTGGAGATGTTGTGGTCGCACCAGAAGTGCGCACATAAATTTAAACTCCAAACAAAAAATTGGATTTAACTGTAAAATAATCATTTTGATAATTTCAACAGTACATTTCAAGAAATATTGGTGAATTCGTGTTCTATCATGATCCTCGAAAGTCATCGGCTGTTGTATATTTCAAACGGCAGAATGTTATTGTAAGTGTCATGCTAAATTCACCACGGAAAAATTACGATGAATTCCGAAGTCAATT
Organism: Meteorus sp. PSUC_FEM 10030008; assembly: GCA_018881525.1. NCBI lineage: Eukaryota > Metazoa > Arthropoda > Insecta > Hymenoptera > Braconidae > Meteorus > Meteorus sp. PSUC_FEM 10030008. The sequence goes on along the minus strand of JABMBR010008539.1, from coordinate 45,592 downwards.
CAATATCCTGATCATTTTCTATACAGTTCGGGAATATTGGAGAAAAATACACAATCAATGGGCTTCCTTTCCGAGAACTGCAACGAGAACATAATTTGCGAGGTTCACGATATGTGGTGAGACAAGATCAATCAAACTCTCAAAACATAGCTAATTATCAACGTCAACTTGCGGGTAGTAAGTAACGTATAGATTGGAACATTGATTGACCAATCAGATTACCAATTAGACAGAAATAATTCCACTGAATTATTTTTCTTATAGCTGGTGATGAATCACTTTTACTTTTTCCGGAGATCCTTGTGCTCATTACTAATGATATGCTATCAATTGTGTAATTACAGAGTTGTTTTCACTATTTTTCTTGGACATGATTGATTAATAAATAAAATATTTGTTCGACATTTATTTAGACAAGAATTGAGTTCAATGAATCCGTTGTCATTGCTCATTGCAAAATATTTGGTGTTTTTCAATACGATAAGTATGTTGTTTGATCAATTGTCATCAGGAGTGGAACGAATTCACATCAACATTGCTGGAATAATCCTTGAAGATGTGAGTGAATAAATAAATTCGATACACTGGACATTCCACCTGATGATGTTCTTGAATCCACAGCACTTTGATGGGTTTCCATTCATAATTGCCCCTCCTTCTGAAGAGGGGGATTGTAAGATCAACGCCCAAAAGTCATTACTTCAGGATGTACCAAAATATTTGCGAAATGCAGGATTTTCTGATGACTCTTTTGACTTTTTTTTCATATCGACTAGGTATTATTTCATCATATTTATATCTCATTATACAGATGGTTTTGATAGTTGACGTTCTAATGATGTTTTGTTTTGTGTAGATGCCAACTGTACACACCACTACTGGAAAGTGGTATGAAATATTTTTAATTGCATAGCAAGAGATTGAAAATTGCTCTTTCAATAAGTGAGAATTCTCTAATTGTTAATCATGAATTCCGAATTTCTGTACTAGGATTCTTAACACCACAGTTTCATATGTATGAAATGAGAAGTAGTCCAAGTTATTCCGAACACCCGAAATTTTTAGGACTAATAGATTATTTTAACACGAACTATGTCGATTCTATCGTTGCTGCTCGAAAGATTGCATGGCTGTGAGATTGATATTGCAATGAATTCTGTCGTACATTCATACAGTAAATGAAATGTTGTTAGTATATTTTCTTGTTCACTTTTTTTATAGAATGAATATCAATACTCAAAAACAAGCACTCAGTATCGGGTGGACACTGAAAAATATACGAGACTTGTCCAGTTATGCTAGGTGAGAAGTACAAATTGCGTTAATGTTCTACCAATTGGAAATCATCGAATTGCTATAATGACTTGACATCGGGAATTATTGTTGTGTTTCAGAGAAAATCGGAACCACTGCTTCCTTCTGAATCATCCTCGGTCTCTGTTGCCTTTCGATCTTCCGTCAGAAACTTTGGCACCGTGGAACCAGTGCATTTGCTACAGACATGCAGCTGTATCAATGGTTTGTTGTCACTTCGAGGAATGAATTGAGTAGTCTTGAAGCAAAATTAACAGGATTATGATGTTCTCAAAATAGGAATATGTCATGGTGGGAGAGACTGGCTGCAATCAGAAATTGAAATGCAAACACCAAACTTTTCCAACGGATGTAAGGAGGACCCCATTACCAATTGATGGAACACCATGCGATATTGATAAGGTATTTTCATACATTGGTTTGAGAAACGCATCATTTTTGAGTTTGGACTCGAACCCAATTATGTTTCGTGATTTGAGGTTTGCTGGAAAAAACAGTGCCGAAAACGTGAATTATAGATTGATCATCTAGAGCTGGTGCACATGATGATAAATCAAGAAGATTCGGAATTTTGAAGAACGGGAATTAAAATGTTGGAATTGTTTTGTATTTCATTGAATAATATAGAAAGACTCCAACAACTTGAGCTCAAAAACTTCGTGTTTTATTGTCGTTCCTTCCACCATCGATATTTTGTGTCACGGCAGAATGTGCTCGTGATGATTCATATTCAACGGTGAAGAAATAACAACGAAAATTGATAGTAGTTCTACCCAATCACAGACATCCACCCAGTAACTTTTGAAATAAATTTTCTTCAGTAACTGATTGTGAAGTTGTATTCATAAAATTTGCACCATATTTATCATACAGGTGCGATTTTTATATTTCATTTTTTATCAGAATGTCCTTTGTGTTGATGTCGTGACATGAACTGAAAATAAAAATTCACCAGTGAAAAATAATGATAAGGATTTATCATGTTAACGAAAAACTACGTTCACCCAATGAATTACTGTTAACACAACCACATTATGTGTTAGAATTCAATCGAAAAACTAGAAAGTTGTCGAATTCTAAGAAAAAAATCGACTGTGCAACCATGTCACAAATTATTCCATCGAGCTTCCATATATTCCTGTTAGTATTGTTAACTACAATAAGCTTCATTGAAGGTAATAGATTAATCAGAATTTATCACAACTGATAATTGTGAAATTATAAACTTGGAACCCATGAATCTTTCCTGATAAATTCAAAATATATCATCAAAAATTTTAGAGAACTACAAAATTTTTATACATTTCCACTGTAATTGATATCATTCCTCGCGTACAGCTGTCGATGATACACTTCGGTTCGTTTTGATCGAAGAAAATGGTTCGAGAATCGTCTTGAATTGGAAAAAAACAAATCGTTCATTAATCAACGAAAATACACCAGTATGGTTGGCTACCCGTGATGTTGGCAACGGTAATTCAAATCTTGAGTATCAACCAGATGTATGTTCTCTTTATCGTATTCATTTAAACCACAAATCAAAGATATTCGACAGTAATGTAACTTTGTATCATAATATTCGATAGTTCATTGCATCCAATCTTCCCAATTTCATGATGTTTCAAGACTTGGCAGAATCATCTGCAGTCATGTACTTCCCACAGATCAGGGGTCTCGTTAGTATCATGAAATATAAATCGTCCAAATATTCTCAAAACTACACAGTTTATTCTCTTTTACAGCGTGGTAATATCGGTTTGAAATATAAAATCGAGCGGTTACCATTGGAAGAGCTTGAACGAGAGCACAGTGTGATTGGATCACCGTACGTGAAAGAATATGAAAACATGCGAATTCTCCATGATTATGTACACACGCCAGAGCATTGTGAGTATTATCCTGTCAATAGCTGTAAATATGAATCATCGATGACAATTTGAGGTTGATATTCACATACAGCTGACGACAACAGCGTAACTGTTCTATATCCTGAGATCCTGGTTCTTGTCACTCATGAGTTGTTCATCTTTTTGTAATTATAAAGACATCATTCTTGATCAGTTGCATATGATGAATCAGTATTGAATGAGTTTATATATCACACATAGGAAGCGAAAACTTGGTCAAATGCGCGCTATGATGATGATTGTAATGCAGAAAATACTTTATTTCAATGCTATCAACATGATGTTCAACAAATTATCAACCGAAAATGTAAAAATTCATATTAACATCGCTGGAATAATTATTGAAAAGGTGAGTGTTGAATCGTGACAGTCTCAACTTGTGATGAAATCTTTAAGATTATTTGGCGTTCCGTTTACAGTCATCTGACGTGTTTCCGTTACCCCTTTTTTCTGATAATGGAATTGAGCGGGTCAATTCAGAAGCAGCTTTATTATTTTCTATTCCAAAGTTCTTGAAACAATCGGAGTTCTCAGATGATTTTTTTGATTTTTTCTTCGTCTCGACGGGGTAATGAAACTCATGTAAAATTTGCTACACAATTGATGTTAAGTGATAAAATTGTCTTTATTCTCGCACTGTTTGCAGATTCCCACTGAAGAATGATGTAGCTCGAAATGGTATGCGAAGAAATTCATCCCGCTTAGATGGTTTCTTTTTGAATTCGCTAAATATTCGTTCAATTCCACAGGATTCTCAACACCAAAATTCCCTATGTTTGAGCTGAGGGCAACCAAAAAGCCATCCGATATTCCCAGATCTCTGGGAACAATTGTGAAATACGAAGATGGTTATGCTAGTTACATTACTGCTAGTCATAGAATTGCATGGTTGTAAGTGTTTGATGATACTATCAAATTGAATTGACTGGCAACCTTTGAAAATCACATACCTCAATTTTTTCTCCAATTTGTCACCCAGAATGAACATGAATACACGAGATTTACCAACCGTCATCGAATGGACTGAGTTTAATGTACAAGAACTGAAAAATTATGCCAGGTAAGGAACAATCAAAATCAACTATTCCAATCACCTTCTAATGTTCGAATATTCTTGGGAGAAATACGTTCCAGAAATGTCTGCATATTCCTTTTTTCAGAGGTGATCGGAACCGGTGCTTTCTCCTAAACTTCCCTCGATCACTTCGGCCAATTGGTCGTCCAGCTGAGACTATCTCGCCATCAAATCAATGTTCCTGCTATGGATTCAACCCTGTGCACACGGTATGTTCACTTTCTCAATACAACTGTCCAATTCCTGAATTAAGAACTCAAGTCTGGCCAACGTGTCTACTCAACTTTAAAATGAAAAACATAATTTTTTCATGTGTAACAAACTAGGAGTTGAATGTTGTTGGTCATTCGGGTTGTCATCAACCATTGGAGTGTAAGCACAAACCCAATCGTTACGGCGATCATGATTCCCGTCCAAAAAACACTCCATTACCAATTGATGGAACGCCATGTGATTCAAATAAGGTGAGCGACAATAAATTCATCATCAAGCTGGCTTCATTAATTTCTATCGCGAAATTTAATTACAACTCATTTGATTTCAGGTCTGCTGGCATAAACATTGCCGAAATCTATAAAAAGATTTCCACAATCTATAAAAAGATTTCCACAATCTATTCAATAACTGTTCCAACCAATACAAAATATTATTGCAAAATAAATGAACAGTAACAAAAGTACAACTCGATCTCTTCTCAATTAAACTTCGCCACATAGACCCCACAATGCTCAAAATCATTACCCCAAATCCCCAAAGAAATTAAAAATGAACAACCCCAAAAACAAAAATGCATCTGAAAAATGTTTCGATACCACAGGGTGTCATAACCATTTTTCCACCACACACAACAACAAAGTATATTACCCCACATTATATAAACCTGCCCACACACATTTTTCAACTGAAAACCAACCCCCTTTTTGAAACAAGCCGTGAGAAATGATTATGCGCGCGAAACCACATCACACCAGCACACACCACGCATCCTCACACAAAACTCACACACACCAATATCAAACATATACAAATGGTGAGCTGGGTGGTTGGCATGATGGAAGGTGAGAAGGCTGAACTCCCTATTCCGCTAACGACTGACCACGATCTCAAAGAAATTACCTATATACATATATACATTCATATGCGCGCTTGTGTACGACACGTACGCGATACATAATGCGCATTAACGCGACGTGTTCCAGAATGAAAGTGAAGTAAAGAAAAGTACATATACAACACCAAGGAGATGAAAGAGTATATAAGCACGAGAGAATAAAGGAAGAAACGGGGGCGGAGTGGTCGGTGTGCATCTTCCAAGAGAGCCTCGTAAAATGGAAATCAATTACATCTACACTTAGCCACTTAAACTGGTTTCGCCACGGTCCTAAAGCGCAGCCGGGGCGCGAGATCGACGCCAACTCTACATATATACATCCATACATACATACTGACATCAGAGAAAAGAAAGGTAATCGAGGGGAGGTGAGAGTATATGGTACGACGAAGATGACGAGAGTACGCAGTGTATTGCTCGTGTACCACTGTCGTGAATATCAGGGCTCAAAGAAATATTCGACCTCATCCTTGGCTCTTGTATCCCATATACAATGGATATAGAATGTAGTATATACATATATGTAATGATATATCTATAGATATATATGCAGCCGGTGAGCACCGCTGGAGGCACCGCGCCGGTCTGCGGCTTGCCGCAGATCATTCGTATCAACATAATTACAAGCTCGGAAGCCGCCTCTCTGTTTCTCTCACCTCTCGCTCCACCCATCACGACATCGCACACGCTCTCATATCATAATGGTTAATACGTGTGTATATGTATATGTAGGACTGATGTGTATGTAGATGAATATAAATATAAATAAATGAAAGAGTATGAAAAATGGTGAAGATAAATTTTAAAATGTTTTCGTTGAAATTATTTTTATTGTTTTAATTGTGGAAAGATGGGATTCGTTTATGGATGGATTTGGGAATTGGTGGATGATGGGGGAGCTGATGACGGTGAAATAATAAGAAATGGAGAGATGGGGGTTTTTTTTTATTGATGTGTAGTTGAGTCTTGTTCGCGTCAGCTTCATGTAGTACATGAGAGAGTTGGGGGGTTATGAAGACGAATAAAAATCAGAAGGAGCGTTCGATTACGTTCTTGGTAGAGGTGCACACACAGCAGTTGAATGAAGTGTGTGCGGATACGACGAACGCAAAAGAGAATATTATTATGTGTAGTAAAAGGTATATATGTATGTACGTATGTTGTTGTTGTTGGGTATATACCTTTGGACGTGCTCCCGGGGTTCAGGCCAGAGGGCTTGAGGTGTTAGTCACGGGTAAGAGCGGACTTTAAAATGGTTCCGCGTCTAAAAATAATTGCGCGCTGACAGGCCGTGAAATGAATTTATTTAATTTCAGATAGGTATAACAGAATTACACGGCAGTTGGAGGTGCGATGAAGCTTGGGTGGCGACTGCGCGCAGAGAGTCGTGAAGAAATAAAATGAAGTAAGGAGGGTATGGGTAAAAATCATATGCACTTGTACATGTAAATGTATGACATGGAGTTGGGTTTATGTATGAGGGTATGTATTAATATAGAATTTTTTTTTTCTTCAACTCATTTAATCATCCCTGGAAATTAATTACAACTCACCAACCTTCAATGAGGAGAATAAGAAGAAGGATGAGTTAAAATATTCAGTGAGTGTTAATGAAAATTTATTTATTTTTCATTTTTGTGCTACAGTTGAGAATTATATTTTACTCCTTGTTGTTTCCGATAATTCCTCTTGTTTTGTGTGCTGTCAATAATTTTTCTTTCTTGCTCTCTATCCCTAGTGTATAATGACATCCGTTTTAATTCATTTTCTTTATTTTTCATTTATGTTTTATTTTATTTGTACAAATATTTTCGTCGTCCATATGGTAAAAGACGATGTTTTAATACTATCGTGGTATATTATAGTACAACCGTTTGAAATTGACGGAGGAAGATGAATAGAAGTGTAGGAAAAATGGAAGAGAAATAAAAGTGAAAGATTAATTAATTCCAGACATTCGCATTGACGGATTTTTCGTCAGTCAATTTTCAATATGTTTCTTGTTAGTTGAGATATTTTATAAGATGGGTTTCAAGGGGTGATTCATTACGATGCCGTCACTGATAAATTAGACAAATAATATTTTATTACGCATTGAATCGCACAGAGAAAAAAATGTGTAATTGGAATAATTAATAAAAATCACTGGGCAAAAATGCCTGTTTCGTTCATCTGTTATCTCCAACAACGAATGGATGAATTATTTACTTAAATATTAATTTCTCACTGGCTATATGAATATCTCCTATTGGATTCCATGTAAACACACACACGTACACATGAATATATATTTATGTACACATAAAGTATTTAATTGATGAATAAAATGATTTCTTACATTCATGCATTCTCATATTTATCTACACATATATTTTTCACAATCTATATATACAAAATAAAAACATAAAATCGAAGGAAAGAATGTTAAATTCCACAATATTCATCACTTAATATTAATTATCCACTCTCAACTCTTTGATATCAACATCTAAAAATATCATGTGCTTGTGTTTGTATTACATCGATTTATGATATGATTTTAAAATCACTGGAAATCTCTACCTCAAATCAATCTCAATTTCACCACTTCAAACTAAATCGAGAAATATTTCTTCAGTGCTGTAAATCTGTACACTATACACGCAACTTATTACACTATACAATGATATACACTTATACATATTATTTCAATATATATAAAGATAAATTATAGATAAAATAAAAATATTAAAATTAAATCAACGTACGCTGAAATTCTCTTTGGCTCAACGTCTTGGCGACAATATTTCTTCATTAAATCTTCACATCAATAAAACATAAGGAAGAAGAAGTGGAGGAAAAAGCAACAATTAAATGAAATAGACAATTCAAACACCATCAGACCGCTCAACCGCATCATCAAATTCACAATCCAATAATTCCTTCCAAACAATTCCGTAACAATCAACTTTATCGTAGTTGGTTTCACACAATCAGAATAAAAATGTTTACACAGTTGTATGAAGCACTCACAAAAATAATTCCAATGTTCAATAAACAAAAAAAACATGGTGTTCATGAATCGTGGGGATCGCTAATTGGGGGTAGTTGGGCGTGCGCGAAGTGGTGGTGGCGTTGATGTAGGAGTTGGATAAGGCGCATACCTCACCCCAACAGACGAGGGAGAAGATCGTCGGGAGATCATTGTTACGGGCGGTTGCCAGGACCACGAAAGGGCGGGATACGGAAATGAGGGTGCGGTAGGATAGGGTGACGGTGTGCCACCCCGACTGCCATATAATAAAGCAGTTGTGGGTGATAACCAAGAGGACAGAGGATGCGCCGGATGTTGATTTGCATCATGTTGGTGTTGTTGTTGCTGTTGTTGTTGAACACTCAGTGCATTTGCCGATGATGTGATCGCAAGATGTTCATAAAGACGAACTGGTGGTACACCACAACGTACCAATTGTTGTTCCATCAAATCCATCGGATCTCTACAGAAATAACAAACAAAATAAACATTTTCATATTATCATATTCATAAATAATTACTCAACAATTGTTTCAACTAATTATATAAATATTTCTATCATTCGCAGATTGCCATCATCGTGAATAATTTAAAAAAAAAATACGTCAATACATCCGGTGAAAGGATTACATTGAGTGTGAAAGAGAGGTTGAGAGGAAGAGGTTTATCAAGCAGCGTGATGAATGTTTTTCTCAGTAGATACACGTTCGAGTGAGCTTAATTAGGGTCAATCACGGTACGATTGTAAATCGATTTCATGGTTGATTACAATCGACCAGAAACGCACACGCTGACTAGCGAATTATTTCTTCGATGTATACCAACAAGAGAGATAAAAGAGGCGAAAGATACAGAGTTAATCGTTGCGGGTATGCGCATCGTAATTAACGTAAAGGAGAAGTGAAGTGAAGAGAAGAGGTGGATTATGACTGTGTATATAACTACACGTGTGTTTATGTGCATATACATCTCGGTAGTGCACTAGTCATTTCCTACTTTCCCAATGAATCGAATAATTGACCGTGCGTGTGTGTGTGGTCATCGAATATTATTGAGCATACACGATGATTACGCGATACACTGCATGGAAAAAATTAAAATATTTATAATAATAGTCATAATGATTGTAATGATAATGAATTAAACATGATGAAGACACTTAGACGTGAATAAATATTTATCGTATTATTTTTTTCCATAAACGTGTGATCCCATTCAATTTTTAAAATTAAGAAAAATGAAATGAAAAATACAAACAAAGAGTAGAGGAAAATTTTGCACATTTCCATCAGAATCAACACAAAATAACAAAATAACATTTTTGAAAATCGTTCAAGATAAATCAAATTTTGAATATTAAAGCTGAACAGTTGATGAAATAAAAACGAGAAAGTGTCCAAGACTCAAGTAAATAAGTGGTCCCTCATATTCTTCTATGTGTATGTCTATATACTCGTATGTATATAAAATTGGCGCGTCTCAGTTACAACTTGGGCGTGCTGCTTAGCATGTAACTTGATACACTCTCGCTCTCACTCAATCCCTGTCGTGTGTGTCCTACGTGTGCATATGGACCTAACGCAATCTGGATAACATTGAGACTGCATAAACACATACAAACACACACATCCCCACAGCATCAACCCACACACGTGCCAATTTTAATACACACATTGACGATATATATATTTTACAAAATGAATGTTGAAGGAATGAGAGTTGACGAAAAAGGAACAAACGAGGAAGAAAGGGATTAAGGTGTATAAAAAGGTAGGGCTAAGTCTTGGGGGCTAATCGCCGTCCTTTCTTGGACGTGCTGGACCACACACCGCTGTGTGTTCGTTTACTATATATGTGTAAAAAATTTTTTTTTATTTCTAACATATGTGAAATATAGGCAAAGACGAGCGCCCTGAAATAAAACCCTATTAGGTTATTTCATCGGCATTTTAAACACCACCAATTGATTCTTACTAAAAATCCTGTTCGCATCCTGAACAATATTGATAAATAATCTTTAGTGAATAACAATAATAAAAATCGTAGTGATAATATGTATCATAAAACGAAAATGAATGTTGGAATGAGAGATATATTGGAAGAACAACTGTTACATTGTGTGTGGTTTCTGTACAGTTTATTATACATTTATAATAATTATTTGGGGTTATTATGATAATTGTTGGCTTCCAAGTGAAGAAATGACTCGGAAATTGCTTCATCGTGTCTATAGAAATGTTTTTTGAATCAAATTATACACGTTGCTCTCAAATCCTACATTATATTTTCAGTGTTATATTCATGTGGATTTTTCTCCAGTGATCCATTACATAGATATATTATTATCTGTGTATATGCGTTACGTTATTGTGTGCATGTGTGAGAATGCAAAACGGAAATGACGCTGCGTCTATAATATATGCGTTAACTCAAATCCCACCTTCCTTCTTTGCAATTGTACACCCGGCATGTTGAATTATCTCAATGTTTTCACGAAGCTTTTTTTACTCTGTGTACATGCAGTTTCGTGATTGTGCTTGTGTGTACGCACAATAACAATTGTGTAATTACATCTATTCATAATTGTACATGAGATTCACACACAGTAGACCTCCCTGTTATTATTTTCATATATTTTATAACCTGTCTCTGAATGTGCAGTGAGAAATTGAATTTATGTTGATAGAGAAGTTTCTTCGTGATTTTCTTCTTATTTAATTTTTTGATAATTCGATCAATAACCAGATGTTGGAAATAATTCAAATAAATTGTTGGGAAATTATTTCATTTGGATTTTTAACTTTGCAAGAAACTTTTCTCTACAAACTTCATGGATGTTTAATGACCCACGTGTAAACATAATAATTAAGGATGAAAAAGAATTTTTCTTCTACATGTATTACAACTAATTGAATAAAAATATCTGTACAAGTTGCTCTGCAAGACGTGGCTCGATGTATAAATACACACACTGTATTTATCACCGTCAATTCAACCACGTGATTTTCATGTAATGGTTTCACTTTGATATTGTATATCCAACGCTCTAATTGGTATCCACATACACGACAAGGTCAAAACTCCGGCAATATTCCAACTCATCTATTTTTATTCATCTTTTTCTTTCAAGCCTAGCAATCATCGAAGCATCACACGACAGTTTGCAACTCTTCCCACTCGTCTGCCCTTGTCAAGAATTGAACCCTCAATAAGTACACCAATCAAAAAATCCTGATAGATAAATACAAAAATAGAAACAAAAATTAACTAACCATGAACGAGAAAAAATATGACATGATTAAAAATTATAACTCCAAATATTTTAAATTCATACAAAATTGAGGATACTCGTTCATTTCCACTGAAGAACGAATATCATCGTTGACTTGATCCTCTCCACTCATCAATTTTCAATCCATAGATAATTTATGCAGTGAAAAATGAAAATTTCTCAATAAAAAATCACCGATACATCAAGACTCACTCGCGCCCAATTGCCAATTTTTCCAAACTCTCTTTCTATACCTCTCACGTATAAAAGAATTATTAAAGAATAGCATATATATATCCGTATACAGTTATAACATTTTTTTTTCCAATCCTTGGAGTTTAGACGCGAGGTAAAAGAGCTCTGTAAATTCCATCGAATCATTGGTCTGTTATTCTCACCCTCAGGCTGACACAGGGTATTAGGTAAGTGGTAGATAATAATAGGTTACACCCCGCTGATGGGTCGATGGTAGTCTATCGAAGTATATACAATATACATCTGTGTATGTGATGCCTCTTTGGTCTATATAAACCGCCAATCCTGTGGGAGACACGACGATGCGTAGAAGTGAGAGACTGCAGTGAGAAAAATATGAAAATAATAATGACGATCATCATCATCATCATCACCATCATCATCATAATGAATATGGAAATAAAGACGAAACGAAAAAAAAATACAAAATAACAGAATAATGAAAAATAATAAACAAGTGTCGTACTTGGCGAATAGTAGCAATAAATAATTGAAAGTGTGTAATCCACGAAAATATGCTCGAGAGTTATAAAAACATGATGACGAGACTATGACGAAAAAAAAAAAAAAACAAAAAAACAAAAGAAAAAACACCCAAAGCATCAGAAGAGAAACAAGAAGTAAAGACACTTGTCTATAGAGTAAAAGATATAGAATAAAAAGAATTATAAAAAGTGAGAAGAGACACAAGAGAGTAAAGTGCAAAAGGTGGATCAGTTGTGAAGATGGAAGGAGCGAGAGTGTAACGGCGAAGAAATTAATAGCCATAAAATATGAATAGAAATTAGCAGGTTCGGGGTGGCGTGACGCGTTTGCTCGCTCATTTCCTTTCGGCGCGTTGAAAAACAACAAAACAACAAAATACGTTTCGAGCCTGTAATTTACCCGGCTGCCGCCGACCGCGGCCACTCTCTCACCGCGTTGAGAAGTACATGATCGTTCGGTTTCTTCAATGTGTGTGTGTACGTGTGAGAGACAGAGAACATTTTCTCGTTCCCTTTCTCAACTATCTCATCTTCACTCTCCCTCACTTCATCTTTCTTCTTCTATATATAAATACATATATACATCTATAATGTAACTGTCTGATCTACCTCTCGATATCTGTTTTATGTTTCATGCGTTTTTGATATGTAATATGATATATATCGCGAATTGTATGCGCATTTAGAATTGGATGCAACGTGCAACGAGTTTGAAACCGTTGAGAATCATCATCGTCGTCACACGGTGGAATATATATAGCAGGTAATGATCCAATAATGACCCTGACTTCTTGGTCTAAAATGCTGTGTGTATACCATGAACTGACTCTTGGCAATCATGGTATGAATTGAGCATCGATGCCTGTTTTTTCTTCATCATCATTTTCTCTATACTTCATATTCGCGTTTATTGCAGATATATCTCATCGTCTTGTTCGCTTTGGCTTTTGGTGATGCGACTACTTTTTTAATATTTTTTCTTCCCCTCCATCTTTTGTTTTTGTGTTTTAAACGGCAGTTATTAGCTCGCGTATACGGTAAATCTATCGCTTGCGGCTTCTCTCATCCCCTTTCACTCATCTCAGAATATCGGACGATATTGTAGAGGATTTTGTCATGATTTTTTTTCTCTTGTTCGTTGTTTGCGTGTGAGTGAGTGTGTCTTGTTTCTTGTTGGGTTTTGGATTGTGGTGATGTTACAAGCGTTAATGGGTGAGAGAATGAGAATGAGTAGAGAAAAAAAAAATTAATGCTGCAGTGATGAATGATATTTGGTGCAAGATGGAGGAGAATGTTTATAAACAAATGAATAAATTAATGAATAAATAATAATTGAGAGAAAATTATTGTTCAGTGGAAAAAAATATTTTTATTGGGTCATTCTCACCCTCTGTCTAATTTCATCAAACTAAAAATGAGTTTCGAAATAAATTCGAACCGAAATTGTTACTAACAATTTAAACACACGAAAATATCAACCCCAAAAACACTTAAAATTCCAAAGTAAAATGATAAAAAATGTCTTATTCGACAGTTTGATTACTGTGATTTCACCAGCAACATTGTACACGCAGATGCACACACAGCCCTGTCATGAAATTCCAACTTCCACGTTCTCATTTAAGTATACCACCACCACCACCACCACATACACATCCAAAAGAAACACAATAAAAAAAGCGTGTGATAGTACATCACGAAAAATAAAAAAGAAGTAGAAACATCCATACATACATACTAAATCTCCAATACCATACACTAAAAGGACAACGGGGTGAAAGCCAAAAGGCGGCGGCGGTAATGACAGGCCGCCCGCTCTCGTAGCTAATATAGATGAATGCCCTGCCCTCCTTGCCCTCCGGTACACGAAGAAGAAACACGACGTACGTGGATACGAGGGCGTACACACAGAAACATGGCAAGAAGAAAGAAGACACGATAAAGAGAATGAGAGAAATGTACGAAAGAAAAACGAAATATTTCACAAAACGATAAGCTAAATAAAAATAAAAAAGAATGAAATAATAATAAGAAATGGTAAAAAGAGGTTCATACATAACAAAGAGATGAGAATAAGCAAGAGATGCAGCAGCAGAAGCAACGGTATTGTACTATATAGTGAGTGTGTAAAAAAAATGAAAAAAAATAAAAAGAAAGAATTATTGAAGAACGACGAGTGAGAAAGAATATTGGGGTGGAGAGGTAAAGGACGCAAAAGGCCACAACGGCCGGAGGGGCATCTATCTATCAGCGCCGGCGTGAAGTGGGCGGGAGCATGCGCGGTATTGCCGCGTAAGGCTGCTCTCTCATTAACTCTGATGCCGCCGCAAAGACCACGGCAGCAGCGCGCAGGCTCCAAAGTTACGTGTTATCGGCGGCAGGTTGCGAACCACCACCATCTTTCTATTTTCCACGTCTTTCACCTCTTCACTTGCAGCATCAACATCGCCACCATCTCTTTCTATTTGGGTATATGTAGATGTGAATATATGTGAGCTGTACACCAAAAAGGATATCATCACAACCGATAATTTGTACGTGCAAGACCGCGCCCTTTATATCGTGTCTGATGATGCGTTCAATATTTCCATTCGCTTTGACTTGCGCGACACGTCTTCCAAGTTTGATTTGGTATTTCTTTTTTTAAATATAGAGGGGTTTACAATTCTTTCATCACGATTGAGGTTCACGGATGGGCAGGTTGATATAAATTTATGATATATCGATAGTGTAAATGTGGTTGAAGAAATACATTCGTAAAAATTTTACATTTCTACATTTACTTAGTTAAAAATGAATTAAATATTGTTAAAATATTGCGATTCAAATTGAAATTTTTCCACAAATAATAGACAGAACCAAACGAGAAACTGTTGATATAATTTTTGATCTGACACACACACACACACGTAAAATATTCCAAGTGAATTGAAATAACTGAAGGAATAGTAAAGGACAGGTGTTGATTTGTAGGGAGGAGAATATTTTTTTCCATTTGATTTTTTTTTCATGTTTCAACGATGGGCGGGTTCTATATTTCGTCGAGGATATATTCTATAGAGTGGCCTGATGGAAATGAGAGAAACGGAGAACAGAATCAAAAAAAAAAAAAAAATAAAGTAGAGAGAAAGAGTTTCGTGTGGCTCGACTCATTCCTCTTTGATCATCATGAGAATATAATTTTAGAGTATATAAGTAGGATTGTATTGAGAACGGGTTCGTCAGGAAAAAAGTGGGAATTAAAGTGTGGAAGAAAAAAAAAAGAATTGAAAGACATTTATGTATGATGAGGCAATAGCTGTTGAGTGCACTTGAGTGCTCGACAGGTGTTGACTTGGTAGTTTTCTATTGAAGAATATGTTTTTGTTCTCTATCATATACATATACATATATATATATATTTTCCTCCACTTTTTTACATATTTAAAAATCAAATAATAAACACTTGAGCTTACCTATCGAAGTCAGTGAGCCGTGACGAGTCCCGGAAGCCCTTGGCAAATGGATTGCTGTCAATCTTCAATTTTGTTATCTAAAAAACAACACGTGAATGAATACGACAGAAAAGAATAAAAAAAGTGAAAAAATAAATGAAACAATAAAAGAAAGAAAAATAATGAATAAAATAAAATACCAAAGAATAAATAAAAATGAAGAAGAATAAAAAAGAAAAGAATGCAAATTAATATTCAACATGAAACATTTGATATGTAGAATGAAACAAAACTAATTGATTGAATAAATGAATAAATAAATATATACACTAACCAACTGATTTTGATAGGCAGTTACTGCGGTGAAAATGGCCTCCGGAAAGATAAATGTCTTGTGCTCCTCCTTATTGAGGTCCGTGATCTTATAACTCTTGTCGTCATCCTTTCCCCTACACTTGACCAAATGTATTCTTGGTTGATAGCGATGCATTGAGTTGAGCACTATCTGCAAAACGGTATTCATATAATTTCATATATAATAATATAACACACACGTTCGTGTATTTAATTAAAAACGTTAATTAAAATACGCTCTACTGGCGTTCGCACAATGAGGCGGATTCTATCTGAGTATTTCTCTTACCCACACTCACACGTGTCTGTATCTGTCGGTATATTAATTTATTGAATACATAAATTAAAAACGGAGGCGTGCGCGACGTTGATGTATATATCAAAGTCATTTGATGCGACGGCATTTGGTAAATGTATTTATATTTATATTTATATATATGAATGTATCGACGCATGGTATCAATTCTTATCTCGTATCTGTCTATCTATATCTATTTTTTTTTTCTCTTCATACATCATGTGTACAATCTTGTGCTCATGCATGCAGAATATTTATAAATAAATTGTGTATATGTTGGTCATGTTGTTTATAATGCATCGATGTATCCAGACGGAGAATCAGGTGCTCGCGTGATCCAAACGTGAAGCGAGCACGCGCTTTAATGGTGAACACGCGATCGGCCCCGATAGTCAACTTCGATATCGATTTCCTGTCGCAAACGCGCGCGCGCGTGGGTACAAATTATTATCATAAATATAGCTACGGATTTTGTAGAATGTGTAAATTTTAATTTCCACATGTGGATTTTATATCAATCATTTAATTGAAACTGGTCTGTGTCGTGATCTGATTTAATTGTGTGTGTTTGTTTATGGATAGGGTGAGATTAGTCAACAGAATGAAAATATTTATTTGTATTAAAATAATCCGGTTTTTATTAACTGCACCAATTTTTGTTTTATTTTCACTTCAACTTGTAACGAGAAATCATTCAAAATGACGAATAAAAAATAATCTGCCATGAATTTTTCTGAATTTTCTTGAAATGATTCCATCTCGAGTTGAATAAATTGTTGCATTTCATCAATATCATCCAGTCAATCAAACTGAATTGCGCTCATATTTTTCACGATAATGAACGGAAAGAAATAAGAAGTTCAGTCAAAGAGAAAAATAGAGGATTATGAAAGTAAATGGAGGGGGAAAAAAAAAATGGATGAAACAGTAAAGAGCAAAGTGACATGCATTACATATCGCTGATATGAAATATGATGGCGGCTGTGCGAGAGCACTCGTCGTCGTTGTCGACGGTCCCGGCAACTGTTGAAACTGTTTAACGGCCCGCAGGTGGCCCAGAGCTTCAGGGCCTCAACTACAACATTAGCCACCGCGAGTATCAACATATATATATATTCAACCAGTCACGATGTTTTGTTTCTCATTCTCTTTCATTTTATTTCATTTTTTCCTTCCTCTTACATGCATTTGCCTGCGTGCGTCGAGCCGATCTCGTTTACATATACGAGTAGGTGAGAAAGCGAACGAAGAAAGCCAATAGGAAGAAGAAAGAGGCAGAGAGTTCTTGGGCGTCTGATAAACCTGTCGTAGCTATCTTTAATTCGATGACTTACTCCGACTCGAAAGGCCGGGTGCATTTTTTTCCGCTTCAAATTCTTTAGAACTGTCTTCGATATGGCCAATAAATTACCATAATCGTACTCCGCGTACATCCTGTATTTTGTATTCTATCTATTCTTTTTTACTTTGCGTATTTTTACTTCATCGTCATTTATACATTTATGCAAGTTATTTTGAATAAAATATCTAGTAAACGTATAGTTTGATTATTTATGAGAATAACTATTTTCATATCTTTGAGTTGTGGGGTATTTGGATTTGTGTAGAATATGAAAAATAATTTTAAATACAAGAGATAAAAAACAATAGAAAAATAAAAGGTGAGGAGATATCTCATGTGAAATTACTACTTAAAAAAAAAAACATTTTCCATTTCCCCGTCGCAAATTGTCATTTAATAAAATCCATTCACAATCTACCGTTGCACACAAAACGAACTATAACTCTTACTACAACACAGATTAATATTAAATATTCAATTAAGATTATATTAGTGCAAAAGCCTATATAACTTTTTTTACCCTTCCAAACGTTCGTTAATTCAAATTGTGGCGACCGATTAAATACATCAAACAGTACATTCAAGTAGCTATATCACTAAATATATATACATATATACACCCAGTGAGGTTACAGTGTCAGTAGCTAACTAATAAATATACTTACAACCAATTCAACGCGGTCAAGAAATCGATTGAGTTCCTATACATACGCGCAAACTCGAATATCGCACACATACTCTCTATATTTCAGTCACTATGTTGAATATAAACGCATAAATACTATCGAGCGTGATTTGCATGTGGCGATTTATCAAACAACGCGCCATCCATGTAATACACGGTGATAGCGGCATTACACGCGCGATTTATAACCCAACACTTGGTCGTTGAGAATTTTTTTAACATTTTTTTTTTTTTTTTTCATCCACTTCTTGCATTTATTCTGTCATATATTTTTGCTTTCTCAATCCATATAGTTATACATTTACCAGTCTATCGTGATATTTAGCAGAAAAAAAAAATGTTAGTATTTATTATATATTGAGAGAGACGTGAATGCGAAGGGAGGTTGAATAGATTCATGCGTGAGCTACGAAGGTACGAATTAAACTGAATATCGATCCTGCTACTGGTTATATAATTAGGCGCCGGTTGGATGTGAGATCAGTTCCAATATCTTTGAGGATTAGCTCGCGACTTTTATCGCTTTTAACATAGTGCATTCACAATATCGGTAATTAACGCGAGTAAACGACGGGTTATACACGATTGCCTGTCGTTGATTTAATTGAATGGCTATGCCGGCATGTAATTGAGCGAGACCACTTGGAACCAGGTTATACGACCAAGATGTATAAGAGAATACAGAAATACTCAAAGACAGAGAGAGGGAGAGTCATAGGGCGAATTGCAGAAAGAGAAAGTTGGAGAATGGATTACCACAACAGCAGTGTAAGTTACTTTGAATGGTGTCCACTCCATTGATTGCAAGGTTGGACATTTAAATTGTCAATTTTCATGATAGCAGAAGTAACAAACTTGTTTAAATCCAGGTGTTAATATACATATTTATGCATAGTGCATTGAGAAACGTGATGGGCTCTTCATTTGTGAGGGTGAAGACATTGGGTGGATGTGAAGAAAATGTCTAAATTGGACGATAATTATTTGTAACATTTTTTTCTACATCGTGTTGCTTCATGAGCTGACATCAATTTCATCTTTCTATAATATCTTGAATAGAAATTCATTCAGATAGTGAAATTGGTGATTGGCCCTGAGTTGTGGAACAATGAGAAAACATGAATTTCCACATGAATTTTCAACGTGGAAGAAAGAAAAAATGTGAAATTTACAATTAAACATTGCAAGGACAAGAAAATCAATTTGAAGGACGTGTTTATTCAAAAAGTATGCGAGTGAAGGAAATCATAAAGTCCAATGTATATTCTCAGACTTATTATTAGCCAATATAACATAAATACAATTCTTGTTTGCACCTTCGATTTTTTTTTTCGTATATATCTCTTCATATATATGTTGAAACATATTTAAACATGCGTAAATATGTTTGTGTATATCCACCTCATTCCAAATGCCGTCATGAAAAAATTGCCTTTACCCTCGACCACTCTAAGGAAGTTTGTCACGACACGCTCGACCAGACTCGCAATACCTACACGCGCGTATTCTTATCCATATACATTCATACATAATCGTACTATCGCATTTACAAGCCCAACACAAGGTTGTTTTTTTTTTTACGATGTATGTAAATTGATTGGGAATAACAGATTATAAGGAGAAAAAAAAATGAATATGAAACGATGAAAATGCAATTGAAAACAAGAAAGAGAAAATAACACAATGTCGAACACAATAATTTCAATGAATGAATTCGTGAGTTTACATTCAATCTCGTTACATCTATACATATACACAAATCGTATGAAATCCAACACTACTTCGAGACATTTTAAAAGCGTGAGAAATGCTCCTCATACAAATTCGCCCAATTATAAAAGTCAATGTGAATCCACACATATACACATTGTATTTGAGTGCAAGTAACTTGAGAACACCTCACAGTTCACAGTGCTAAAAAATTTTCATATAGATGTATACAACCAAAGCAAATAAAGGTGAAAAAAAAAAAGAAACAAGAAATAAAGATGAAATTGTTCCTCAGAGAATTTTGATACATATGAAAGAAGCACAGAACTTTTGTGTGTAATAACTGATATGAAGAGAAAATGATATCCTGCATACAACTTTTATCCATACTGTCAAGAAGAAAAAGTATAAAGAAAAGATTAAAAAATAACTGAAAAAAAAGGTGAAAAAAAAAAACACCACAGTGTGAGCTGTTAAAAGAAAGATGAGAAAACGAAAGAGATACAACACTATCCAACACTTTTTATTCTCGCGGACAGTTGCTTTTGGACCACCGTGTAGTAGCCACTCACAGTCGGGGGGTCTTATAATATCGCGTCATACGAAACGATGAAATAGTGGCCATAGCTAAGGAATGTTTTCTCTCTACCACTTGAGTCCTCCAAGTTAACTTGACTGGCGTGTGCGTTGCGTATGGCCTTTCGTTTATTCTCTCACTTCTTCTCTCACAACACAATCCCAACTACTCGACTACTTTTACCGGTATGTCTGCTCACAGTTGAACAGTCACATTCTCGCCACCTCCAATTCTCCTTCTTCACAATCTCCCCATACAATTGCACACAATTGCACACACCCACATATAAACTCTCAAACATGCAGCCGATCCTAAAAAAAAACAAATTTTAATGCATTAATCAACCCTACAATTTATTTAATTTGCACATCGAATGTGTCTATGAAATATTCAACGAGTAATTTTCATGAGGATATTTGAAAAATAGTTTGGGAAAAGTTGATGAAATAAATAGAAAAAGAATTTTTTATCATCCAGAAGTGGAAGGAAAGAAAACAGTGGCATTCGAAATACACGTGTGTGTATATATATAATAAAATATATATGTGAAAAAAAAAAAATAATAAAGGGATATGTAGGCAGGCGTGGGTTATACCTACTACCCGTGATCATCATAACAAAAGCTTCAGGCAAACATTCACTTAATTTATTAGCTTATATAAGCACACCGGGGTGTGAAAGCCAAACCACCTACGACAACCCACTTGTATATAAATATATACATATATATACATGTGTGAATACATATAAAAGAATAATTCTATCAAGTTAGTCCCGTTTCTATATAAATATATATTATAAGAGGTCATAATATTGCCGATATTCTTCGATCGTTTTACGTTTTGTCAAGGATACAGACGCGTGCGCTCGCGCACACAAGTTGCATTATAAATAGGTAGATATGAATGTAGTAGAAGTGTTGGACAGGTGAAAAGAAAATTGAACATGAAAGAAGGAAAAGAAAAAAGTGGAGAATAAATAAATTGGGTTTAATAAATAAAATGAAATGGATAAATATGAAAACCGGTTTTCGTGTGAGAAATTTATGATAAAGTGAATATGTAGATATGAATATATATAGAGTTTTAGTGTGTGTGTGTGTGTGTGTGTGTGTGTGTATGTGTTCTGTGTTTTATCGATGAAAATCGATTGACAAGAGACGAGAAGCGAGAATGTATGCACGCACAGTTTAGTGCACGTTATGTTGAATGAAAAATAATATTAAAAAGACTTATGGATTTATTCATTGTGGATGTTCGTAGGGAAACTATCAGTTTTATTTCTTCTCGTATTTTATTTTTATAACTGAAGACAAGAGATATTAGCTAACCTGTTATCGATTCAACGATGAGTCATGTCACTTTAACACTCTCGTGTTGATATAATGAAATTTATTTTTCATGTTTTATACTATATGAAAGTATAATTTGACTTTGAGAAATTAATATTTACCTGTCCATGCTTGTCCATGTCGTTATTTGTGAGTTTAACCTTCTCAAATGACACAACTTGTTTTCGTAATTGTTCACCAGTACATGGTGAATCAGGATGTACGTAGAGTCGTGGTGGTGCTGGTGGATCAGCTTTACCTGCTACCAACCATGAACTACGATGATATGCATAACGATATCTTTTGTCATCTACTGGTACAATGTCCATTAACACCATGTAACGTGCCTCTGGTTTTAAATCACTGAATGACACACGACACGTTGGAAACATGCGCCTGAAACAAATGAGAAGAATAAAAAGGTTAAATCTTGATCATTAAACATTTGAAATCCATTTTTAATTTTGTTTGTCACCAATATTCCTAACATCAATTTTTTCTCATTCAGTCATCAATATTTTATAATTTCACATCCACATGGAACTAAATTTACCAGTGAGTGAACATTCGTCACATTTATATCGACTTCATGAATGAAAAAACCTGCAAAATCACCGCATTCTACCCTCAAAAAATTTGAAACGTGACAAAGTGTAAAAATTTTGGAGGTTAATCAGTAAAATCAATGCCAATGCACGTGACAAAATGTTTCTCGTGTCACACAAAACTACAAATTCAATAATGTCGCATTTCCACTTCACCAAGGACATGAAAATTCAAGTAAATATCAACCATGATCCAGTTGACGGTTCAGATAATACTCGAGTCGTTATATTAAGGGATGATTTGTCCCACGCGGTACCGCACGTGGATCAGCGGTCGTAATATCGGTAAATTGTAATGCATGCAACTCACATTACAATCTCCACCATCACCACGCGATCCCCAACATTAATAATAACAATAATAATAATAACAGTAACACTAACAACAACAACATCAACATGGGTGACAACTTTGGGGCAAATCCCCTGGGGCGAGAACCAACGGAAACGACAGCGGCCCTGCCATGTAGTCTCTCGAGAAAACGCTCGTTACCCGCAGCGTCTCGACTACACGAACAACAAACCCAAAGACCGAGTGACGAGTTGGTAGAGACCTTGAGAAAATCAGCGAGGGGTATGACGATGAATACGAGGACACTGCGCGCCAGGACACCTGTCACGTTAACCAACCCCATTCCCATTGAACACGATGGAATTTGTGAATTATTTGACGCATATTTATCACAACTAATCAAGTTTTGTTTGACATTGGTGATAATATTTATGATTCATTACTTGGCATATATTATTTCAGATGATGATTGTTATCAGAATTTTTTATCCATTCAATTATTTGGTGTTATAACCGTGTTATTCTGGCGTATAAATGGTAGCGTTCCCTTTTTATAATAAATCAAATTTAAAGTTGAGTGAAAAATTGGAAATTGAGAGGCGAATAAATTTTGTATCAATTAAAATATTTTAAGAAACACGATCGGACGATTTTCCAATCGCACATTGACATGCAGCAATATTTGAACATGGATTATTCATTTTAATACAAATGCAAATACTCATACAGTTACATATGCAATGGTTCTATAAAATCGGAGACAAACAGCCCTGGCGCACTCGCGGCTAACGAGGCCATAATCGCGGAAACACCTCGACGTAGCACACGATAACAAAAACGACCTTTCCAATCTATCCCAACTGTTCACCGCGAAGCAATTTGTCTCAACGAAGCTGCGACACACTGAAGTATATCTATATTGTAAAATTCTATGTAGCTATCAACCAGTAGCCGGAAAATAGAGTGAATTCTCAAGAGGGAGATAGGAACAGAAACGAGATAGCAGGGATTTTGGATTAGTTGGTAACCCACATTAAACTCACTCCCTCAACTCAATGTCACCGTCATAATTATCTTCACCACTTCGAGTATGTTTCTATAGATGTATAAATGTAGTGTGTAAGTGGGGTCGATGAAAAACCATCCCCGTTGTCGATCACGCTCCGGAGACACATTCAGAGGTGAAAGGGTAATTTAGAGAACAAACAAATGTGTGTTCATGCTTTGTTGATTACGTACAAGGTGTGTCATAATTGATAGATTTTCTGTCAATGTTGAACTGAAACAAATATTCTTATAAATTTTTATAGTTTTTCAACGGAATTATTATTGTATTACTGAGAAATTATCTTTTAATGACATCTTGCCCTAATAAGAAATCAAAAATTGTCCTTCCAATAAGCAAAATGGCGAATTAATTCAGGGTTGAAAGTCACTTTATTGCTACATGTTATCGATATTTAAATATACTCGCAATAAATGTTTATCGTACTGTCACAATTCACGGAGCTTTGTACAACCCCCGACAATTCCCACCTCTATTCGAATATAAAAAAAAATGTTATAAATTAATTTACTTC
Source organism: Meteorus sp. PSUC_FEM 10030008 (assembly GCA_018881525.1). Lineage (NCBI taxonomy): Eukaryota > Metazoa > Arthropoda > Insecta > Hymenoptera > Braconidae > Meteorus > Meteorus sp. PSUC_FEM 10030008. Next base: position 20,954 of record JABMBR010008539.1, on the reverse strand, counting down.
CCTCTCCATAACTAAATTACTTCAACAGAATCATCAAATCAGCAAACTAAATAAACTCTGACATTCTCAATTACCACAATTATTTCGAAAGATTTGAATCAATTAACCAGTTCACTATTCACCAGAATATCCAGTAATTCTAATACACACTTTACATGTCTACATATGAAGTAGTCTATGTGTCTGTTAGTAATGGGTTCAAGTGAAAAATGAGATTGAGAAAGACCAGAAGCACTATTATACATCAGTGGATGTTAAACACATTTTCAAGTCAATATATACTTTCTCTGGACTGACGACGAGTGTGTGTTTGTCCAACTAACGACTCTTTGCGCCGCGCCAGGCCCAGCCAGGTGGTGTTGTCGCTATATAATAATTATAAACGCGGATCGTATATTATGGACTGGCGACGGCAGACGGGCTAACACGATTCCATAACTATAGTCTCTTATGTATTTATATATATACATATATACGGGCGATGACTTTTGCTTTGTGTAAAGAGAGACTGGCCCTGATATGTGTGTGCTTTCATCGTTTGCTACTGTAAGTCCAGTGTATTACAAAATATATACGTGGCACAACCTGAACATTTATTTTATCTTATTTTCTCTCTCTGATTCACTATCATTCCCTCATTCTTCTCACTAATACATTTGTATTCTTTCATGTCTGGTTATTTTATAATATGTGTGTAGTATGATGATGAACATAACGTAGGTTGTGCCGGTAGCGTTGATGAAGGGTTCGCGTGACGAGTACGTTCTATCCACTGCATCCTGTCTCTCCTCACCGACTCGTCCGCACCTACTCACTTCCATCCAATAGTCAAGGTATATGAAATGAGTTTATATTATATTTTCACACTGTCTCTCGATTGTATTGACAAGGTGATGTTCTAGAGTAGACCACTTCATGGAATTATTTTGAATTATTGTTTTGGGATTTTTTTTTTGTCTGGCTGTTTTACTTCTCCGCCTTCTTTTTTGCTTTTCATTTCAAGAGTTGGATTTTTAGTTCTGGGAAATGTTCCAGAGTAACATATGGTGTGTGTGCGTATGGTTTTTCGGGTTTATGGTGGTGTGAAATATTCTACATGAACTGTTTTACTATTGACAACATAATTTTAGATGTCGACACTGCAATAATTATTTTTATTATAAATTCTTTCACCCTCTTGTCGAAGATTTGATCAAAAATAAATTCTCAGCATCCACAATTGATTTTTGTTCAATTAAAAATTCCTGACAATATATTCAATTGAATTTTCAACAATTCTTCACAACGAGGCAACAAAAAAAAATTTCTATTGTTTATAATTCAACTTTTTCGACTTCTCATCTCCAGATTTGGTTTCTGCATATTCAACGAATTGTCTCAATGAAAATAAATTCGCATTCTTCACTTTGCTACAGTAATACAACGTGGGAAAAGATCTGTACAAGACATACAAATAGAATGAGTCTGTGTCTTTGTGTGTATATGTACAGAAAAAAAAGGGGGACACCCCATTGAGTCTCACAATTCCACCTGATTGGTATGAATTTTTGGTCATTGTCATGCTCAACGCACACATATTTTTCATTCCTTAACAAGGCACTATTTTTTTTTTCTAACCAACACTACATATAAATATGTATAAATTTTTTTTTATATATACATATATATATCCGCAACGAATCGATTATAGTTGTTTGTGTAAACGGAATTTAAGAAAATTTCACGGCATGTTGAGCTTTACATTGTGACCATATAAATATAAGAAGTATTACACACACAATATATCAACCATGAAGAAAAAAAAATTTCTATCCAAATTGTATTTGACTATTTTATTATTAGACGTATAGAAACATCAAATGTCCAACACATTGGTGAATAAAGGCGTACCAACAACACATTTCATGTACACGCGTCAAGATATAATTAATCATCCTAATGACTCAGTGTAATCGAAAAGGAAGCGACGAAAATTTCATTATAATCCTACACATATAAATAACACTCTACAACGATTACTCTATCGAAAAATTTTATTTCTTTCACTTCTTAATCTTCCTCAAGCCAATGACTTTATCGAAAATATTAGACACGCAAGCAATATAATTAAGATAAATTTTTTTTGAACTGAGAAACAGAAGAAAAAAAATGTAACATATAAAAAATGGATGGTGAGTGAATTTTTTTCTTTTTTTTTTTCGTTGTCCGAAGTTGTTGATAGCTATCGCAGGATTAGCTAGCGAGGACGAGTGTGTGTTTCAAGACTTTGCCTAGTCATTCTCCATACGATATAATATATTTATCTATATCTATGTATATTCCACCCTTTAGTCCTTTGTAACAGATATATACTCATGTAAAACACACGTTGAGCACGAATATCTCATAATTCCGACGTGGTCACGCATCCCAGGAGCAGTGGAAAGGCATGCAGCTGCGACTATAGTACACCATGGGTTACTTTATTAGCATAAACTATAAAATTGGACACCGCTTTTACCCCGCGCAAGCTTTACGATCGCACACCGCGTAAATTATTATTCACTTTTTTATTTTTTTAATTTACCCCGATAACTCGTAAAAGACCATCAAAACTGTACATATATTATTTAACATGAATATTAGAGAAAGAGAGAATGCGAGTTCATATGAATTTTTATCTCATTATTTTTGTGTGTGTCATGTGAACCCAACTGTTGTAAATTTATTTTCACCACTTGGACAATTAATTCATCCATATTTCAAATATATATGTCGTTTCGAGACATTTATTTTCCATCCAGGGCACAAATTCAATCTCAAATTCCAAAATTCATCACTGCCAAACTCTTCAACAATTTTTCATATCGTGAACTAAACAAAACTGAATTGCACACAATCAATCAGCTAAAATTCATTCACTCACCCTCTGCTTCATCAAAATGAAAATTAACAAATTATTAATTGAATAATGCTCACCTGCCAGTTTTTGTGATGATCATTTCCGTGCCAAGTTCATTGAACTTGTCCCAAAGATCCTTTGTCTCAAGATGACATTCAACATTTCTCAATTCATCTGAATTACAACTGGTACGTCGTCGCGGTGGGAATTTTCGTTTTGAACTATCACGACCATTGTATTTACGATTTTTATGATGATGTTCATCATTTCCTGAATGTCCATCGTCCACACTACTGCATTCCTCGACATCAACATCAATTTCCTCATCATCATCCACATTTGCTGATTTTTCCGTGCCAACACTTTCAATCTCGCCCGTACCCTCATCAACATCATCGTCTTCCTCATCATCCAGTAGTACATCACCAGCAGTAACCACTGTTGCCGTTGCCACAATATTAACTGGTGATGGTCTTGCAACACCTGTAATATTATCAAAAAAAAAAGAACAATAAACAAAACAAAATATATATTATTAATTCTATCATAAATTATATATATTTAACAGCAACTTGTACATAATGATTGTTAATTAACAAGAAATAATATCGTTAAAAGAAATAAAAACAGTGGAAAAAAAAATAAATTTATCTTTTGCTTCTCTTGAAAAATGTAATTAATGCTGCGAACTGTCATCGCTTGCGTGCAATCGCGCCACGTTTTGTTGCCAACGCGTGATAATAATTATAACGAAAGTGCAACAGTCCGTATGCATATTTGTTAGATATATACATACATAATATAAACACATTTAAATATACAATATCCGAAGCGAGAACACGTTAGTTCACCTGGCAATATTTATTATTTATTAAACACTTAATCGTTTCGATTAATAACCCCCATTTTCACTCTCTCTCACTTCTCGTTCTCTCACACTCACACTCAACCATATATTGGGGGAGTATATGAGTAAATTATCCATAACTACCAACAAATATATAAATAAAGAGTGGGTTGATAATTGGCGAAAGCATCATATGTATATATAAAAGTATACAGAAATGTGTTCACTCGAAAACCCGGGTGAAATACCGGTTAACGGAATCGATTTGGCACTCCTTTAATGTCTTTCATATATACATAAACATTCATATATATTTTTGAAAATGAACTACCGTTGACGTCTGTGTCTAATTAAAATGGTCGATAATGAGCTCGTCGATGCCAATAAAAAAAGAAACAAACTCGAAGAAATATATATACAATATACATTCGAAGCTTCTCTTTCGTTCATTTAACATATCCCATCTTGGTTTTCTTGCTCCTTTACCCAGTTGTAATTCTTCGTCTCGTATAATTCGCCAATAATTACGACCCGCTAAGACTTCACCTTCTGCTTGTGCCTCAAACTCTCTCCCATTTCACACTGCTTCAACATCTTTTGAAAGAAGAGAGGGAGAGTATATATTGCTTTGCTTCATTCTTATTATTTTATTCTTATTCTTCACTTTTGTGTTCATATTATTATTTTTTTTTCCTCTTTCTCATTCAACTTCTTCGTTTCTCGCGCGCCATTCTACCGTCATATACCAAAAACTGGTTTTGCGCTATTATTAATTGACAGCGACAACTGTCTACCGTCTTCATATAACGAACTCGTCGTTTTATCGAGTATCATATTACCCCCCAGAGATGGAGAGTTAACAACGCCTTGAGAACTGCGATAGACACCAAGAAAAAGATGACGATTATTTGAGATGTTGCTACTTATTATTTTTCTATATTTTTTATATTCGATTGTTTTATTATTTTCTTTAGTTTCATATTCATTCAACAAATGATTATGATTGTGGTTTCAGTCGTTTGTTTTCATTTCGTATATACACATGAACATTTATGTGTGAATATAAATTTTGTGAGCAATTCTCATTTGAAAAACATGATGAAAGTTTTTTTTTTCAACACACTTCTTTACGTATGTGTGACTTCTTTCTTTTCTCTCAATCGCTGTAACGGTTAGCTACAACACGTTATATTTCCTCGAATACACGAAACAAATAAAAATAAAACAACACATGTAAGATTTCCCTACAACACCAATTAATAAACAGTGAGAACACACACTCGAAGTCATCATTTTGCATTTCAATGTGACATCAATTACAAAGTAGAACGACTATTCGATAAATGTTGTAAACAAAGTCCTCTTTCTTGTCATCACCCATTAAAGAAAAAAAAAACGTTAATAATTCATTTAAATCGCATATTTCTTCCACAATTGCACAATATAAAAATCATACACGTGTGAATTTAAAATTACAATCACTTTACCATTTACCGTTTAAATAATTCCACATGATAAATCCCACAACTTTTTTCCTCATATTGTAACGTTAATTCTCAGCATGAACTCAAAATGGACCGTCACAGAAAAAAAAACCAGAACTAGTAATTTAGATCGCAAGAAAAAAATAATTCACTTTAAACATATTCTCAACATATTATAATCCGTGCGTCCGCTGGTGCAATTACACGATTGATGTTGTTCGAATCGTTGAACAATCACGTCAACGTGACTTGATCTCACCTCTGTTAATCTATATACCAACATCCATACATACACACATATACAACTAATATATAAACCAATTTGCAAAACAAAACACTTCATATATGTTTATCGCTGTGATCGCATAGTCGAGCACACAACCTTTCACGCAAACGAACGATTATTACACAAATCCTTGTTGAATAAATGTCCAAGCAAGCAAATACACTCGTCTAAAGTGTCTATGTGACGACACAAATATACACAAAACACATTACAAAATATAAGCACACACGCAATATATGTCAGACGTTGAAGGCACTGCCAATGTTTTTACAAAATTAAATATACAAAATTAAGTGTATTACTGTTTTTCTCTATTACACCATTGTATTAGATGTACAATTATTTTATTTGCATGTATAAATTGTCTATAAATATGAATGCAAACAGTAAAATAACTGCGTGGTACTTATGACTGTACGAACACAGTACGTGGTATTCACTCGTGTATAATAAATAAATATGGGTATAGATCTCACCATTGCTGTATGATTTGAGCCCCCACACGTTGATGTGAATTATGCAAACTATTTACCTATCTCGCGTAAGCGCGATGTTGAGGATTTACGCTTGTGATTAATTCGGCCACCGGCCATTTCGACTTCTCCACGCAGAAATAATCACTGATTTACGATAATTCATTGCAAATAAATAACAAGTGTCATTATATTATACCTATAATATAAATAATATATTCAGTGAGCTTCTTCACACGTATACGAATAAATGTTATAATGTTGTTACTTATTTTCTCGTATCTTCTTCAATTTTTTTTTATGTTTCTATACATCTCTCTATAAATCTTTCTCGATTATGACTTCTGTCTCGTTAACCCTATCGCGACGATATAATCAGGTGTCAAATAAAATAACTAATAAAACCAATGCCGAATTATTTGGAATTATTAACATAAATTTACACGTGTCATTTATGTGTTGGAATAATTATTGTGCATGTGAGAAAAATAATAAAATCGCTTCCTGTATTTTGTTGTTCTTCCTTTCATCGATAGGTTTCTTTTTTTTTCACATTAATATTATCAGTCTTTTAACGAAGAAAAAATCGCGTCGTTTATGCATCCATATAAGATGTAATTGTAGTTAATTTGTTTGTGCGAGTTAAAAGAAGAGGAAAAAAAACAAAGAACAGGGGGAAGCGATCGGTATTTATACACACGTTTTGCTACGTATATGTAGCGATGAGGGAAAATAAAAAAGAACCTGGGAAGAAAAAAAATATATAAATAAATGCATAAAATACAGATCTTGCACAAAGAGAATTACACCGCGCAAATTTTCTCGGCCAATGGCATTTATATATACCAGCATAAATATGTATTTATGTGCAATTTGCGTGGAACTCGCTTCACACCCGACACACTGCGAATTATGCACAAAGATCATACGCCGTTCGAATCTTCGCATCTTTTTGCTCGCTTCCTCTATCCCTCTCGCGCCCTAGTGTTGTTTTTCTTTTTTATTATTTATGTTTTCTTCCTTTTTTCTTTTCATATTCTTTATTTTTCTTTTTTTTTTTTCATGAGAAATACAAGAGGAAAGACATGATGTTTTCATCGAGGCCGCGTGTTGGTAAGTATAACGATTATCTTAAACGTGGAGGTCGCGTCAAGGTTCGTTCTTCTTCTTACTCGCTCACTTCTTCCTCCTGATTTTTTCCAACCAATTTTTTTCCTCTCCCTGATGTTACTTCGCGTCGTTTCACTTCTCTTTTTTTTCTCCACTCGTAATTTTCTCCTTGTTTTTTTCTCCTTTATTTCATTTCGGTTTTGTTCATTTTTCGTTTCACATCTTATTTTTCTTTCGTTGTTCTTATACTTTTCAACGAGGAGGAAGACGCATGAAGAGCGCGATAATTGCTGCATGAGAAGGTACCGCAGCTGCATCTGTTCCTCTCACTCTTTCACGTCATGTTTCACGAGAGTGCGCAACGCATACATCTACATGTGTACGTACACATTTACACACAAATGTCGATAAGTGTTGATGAGTGCTTTGCGAGAAAGTTGATGTACACACTAATCGCCCACGATCGCACAAAAACGCAAAGAAAAAAGAGAAAAATTTCATAGACACTGCTGTATTGAATAATAAATGCGGGACAACAAAGAGTCCATGAATCCGTGAAGCAACTTCGGGGTTGATTATCGCACTATTGAAATAACAAAATGGACGTGTATGACGATCCGATGCAATCCGATTTTCTACAAAAAATACGACTGTGCTTCACCTTTTTCCCATCGCATGTGTCATAAGTCAATCTCTACACGCATGAACATCCCACGTCCGTGCATTTTCAGCCACACATTTACACATCAAGAGGTCTATTAATATCTCCACACTCGTATGTACATGATAACATTTATACACACCTAACCATCAATGAATAAATATAAATACATTTGAACAGGTCCATGTTTCGCAACTGTGAATCTTCACAGTATCATTTCCACAGAAAAAAAACTCAAGTGAAACAAAAAAATTGCGAAGAAGTCACTGCGATAATTATTCAATTCAATGAATTTTGATGCGTTGATAATAAAATAAAAGAAAAATATTAATTGAGATGACATGCCATCAAATTTTAATACAATATAAATGGATTGAATAGATTGCGCACAATTTTACTGTTGTAATAGAGTTTATATACTTGGTGTCTAAATCTTTTTTTTTTTAATATATGAACGAGGCGTTATGAGTGCGTTGTAAACGTTTGTGAGTAGCGCATCGTGCACACGCACTAAGAACATATATAGAAAGAAGAGAGTTCTCTTCTTGGACGGGCGCAACCGGTCGTCAAACACTAACCCTTGCCGATCGTATAATTGAGTGCAATAAACCTCTCGCGGTCACCCAGGCTGAAAACCATTGGTATATAACTTTCACCAATACAACAAAACGATTTACTAACGAAAATCGACACTTCTGTATGCACGTATACATCCACAATTAGGCTCATACTACGATAGATTTTTTATTCATGTAGATAAATATAAATAAATATCCATTGTGGCTTATTGTTGAGCCTTTCAATCATAAAGTTTGTAGTTACTTTCGACCGTATACCAAACAAGCCGCAACAAAAATAAATATAAATATCTCTGTGACTCATGGAATTATATAATCAATTACGATATGGAATTGCAATTGAATTCATGAGAGAAATTCTGATGTGTAGTTAATATTGTCAACTATACCCCCAGTAGATGATAAGACTTGTATTGAATGATATTAATTGAGTTTAGAGTTCACTCAGAATAATAATTTTAGATTTCATTCGAATTTTAGAAATAGATTCAATTCAGGATTCGAATTTACTTGTGAGAGATATGAAAGTTATTGATCGAAGGTTATTGATAAAAATTATAACTATTTATATGAATGAATATTGATAGAAAGCGGATATGTTATCAATCAATATCGATAATAGAACGTTGATTTTAGAAACTGTGTCAGTTGATTCGCTCATATATTAAAAAACTAACACCACGGCTGAATTTTGTTTCATTATTTCTGGATTAAATGACACCAAAGACACTCGCAAGCAATACCAATCGATAGTTCATAAGAATACCGGGTGGAAACTTTACCATTGTGAATGAAACCCGCAGAATTTAATTTTATTCAACCATCCCCAGTTCGTCCCAATTACAAAAATAATTATCAATCACTAACAGCGTTTCCAACAAATCCAAATCATCTACCTTGCACCCAATCAATTTTTTTTTTATCTCATAACCAGTAGTGAGATTGCCTGTCGTCATCAACACTCAAATGGTCATATGTCAATCCAAAGAATGAGAAGGACGAAAAATGCGACGAGAAGAAATAACGATTGAAAAAGAGAAGTGAAAAAAAAAAGGAACTTAAAATCGCACACGATCAGTGTAATGTATAATGACCCATAGGGTGGTCCAGAAAAACTTATGTGTTTGTTACATTCGATACATTCATATACAAGTGCAGTTCGGCAAAACGCAGAGAAAGAAATATGATGCTTGGCCGCTTCAGGCGTCAGATTCATTTCTATACGACGTGTGACCACCCAGAATACACCGCTGTCACCACTGAGGCAAACCAGAAGCATTATTGGTTGTAGCACAAAGTGAATATGGAAAGAGATAATTTATTATCGGTCAAAGAGGTGCGCTGTGCACTTAAACAATTCTTATCGTATTTTGAAAAAATATCTGCGCCCCTATTCACAACCATTCAATATATTTAATTATAGACAAATCCATTTCACTTACAATATATCGTAGAAACGCGAACTTCTATCACAATTTATTACCATAACGAGTCAATTATTTCAATCGTTAATTAAATTTGTATCTATATGAACTTTATCTGTTTTATAGCACAAGAATAATTTACACAATGTTGAAATGATTGGTTTATGACAGCAAATAATACTTGTAATTTTCGATATATGAATAAAATGAATTTTGAAATGTCACATTTTCTCGCGCACTATTTGCGATCCGTCGGCCGATGAATGGAACGTATCTACACATGTATAAATACGTGAACGTATTCAATTATGTATGCATATTATGACTAAGTTATAAAGAAATATAAACTTACGATGATCGAGACTTGGCGATGCGACGAATCCTTTGCTGCTGCATTCCATCGTGTTGCTGGATGCATTACCAAGACCCTGCAGGTGGTAATGTCCGAAGGACGGACCCCTGGGCGCCATGATGGCCGCGATGCTGAAGTCCGTCGCTTTGCCCCGTTCCCCCTTCATAGGCATCCCTTTTTTTTCAACTTTTGTCTCTGAATCCTTCGTGCACACAAAATTCACTATTATTTTTTATTATTCCCAATGTTTATACCCCTCTTTGTACTAATTTTTATTCATACGAAACTGTGTTTTTATGTTTGTGATATTGAACTATATGGGAATTACTTTCACAATTGTCACTAGTGTTTACATCTAACACAGCCCTCACTAAAGTAAATAAATATATTCTTATACCCCCTTAATATCAATTATATATTTTCTACTTCATCGCATTGATGTGTTGATGCACTATTTATCGAGATATTTCATTCCAATAATTACAACGTGATATTTATTGGATGAAATTCCAGTCGGATCTTGATTTGTTGCACGTTTGTTGTTAACAGCAGTTTATTTATTGTGATAAAGATATGAATACACTCACTTTACGTGTCTAATTGAATATCAACACTTAAACTCACTACGAGTCCTCCTTCGAGTTGATTTTTCTTTTCTCTTATCGTATCAATATTGTAGTCAACTAAAACAGATAATCACACACCTTCGTCTTCGAATTAAAAATTTACCAAAACAAAACTTCTCATCTTGTCAGCTCTTCGTTGATGTGATAAACCGTAAAATACTTGTAATTTATGTTCAATTAAAAACGAATAAGCAGTCACGTTTTGATAAAAAATCACGAAGGAAAATTCGTTGCTATTGAATATGTTATACTCACGAAGTGAAAAGCGAATGTATGAAAATAATTTGCTCTCAACCGGCGCACAACGCGTCTGCGCTCCCCGACTTCCCGAACTCCACTGATCTCCTACTCCTCCTCCCACGATGGGTTCTCGCCCCACCATTGCGCCACACCAGTAGCCACACAAGCGCTCATCATATACCGCTCGTTTGTGTTTTCGAAACTCGCGGCGCTGCGCGCGCATATAAATATACACATCTATACACTCACAACAAGTTTCTCACTCATACGCATTCTTTGTTGCGACATTCCATCTCTCATCGAGAGCTTTGTATCATTGTGGGCGTGGCAATTGTTGAAACCGACGAGACATAACGTACGTTACGACGCTTATCGTTTAGCTTAACCAACGCTCGCTCTTGAATAAGTCCAATGGGCGCGGTTTAAATATAACTAAACCACGCCTAGTGAATCTCCCGTTGGAAAGAAATTGTTTTGGGTTTTCATCGGAAGGACAAGCGAACACGAGAAGGTGGGAATGAGAAACAGAGAGCGCAGATGAATTTACAAAGTAAGAGAGAAAGTGAAAGAGAATATAACGCGACATGTACGACAACATCCGCGCTTTACTAGAGAGCGTCGAAAGAGATCGATCGACCGCTCGAGCTCACAGGCCGGACGGCTGCATTTTCACGGGTGAGACAGAAGGTAGAATTTTTTCAGCTTTTTTCTTAAGAAGGGGCAGGGGAGGGAGAGATAGGTATATTCCATTCCTTCCATTGCACATCTTATCCTTTCCACTCCATTTATCATACTTCATTTTTAATCGCCATTTCTCTCCTCGTCCACTAACATACATGAATCCGATTTGAAGATATCTTTTGTTTCTTTGTTTTCTTGATCATCTGTTCCTTATTGGATATCGCAGGAACACATCGGCAAGATTTTTCATCACTTTAGTGACTTTATGATCTAGAAAGAACCAAAGAAGTGCTGATTGATGTGAGAATATTTTGCACAATAGACATCCCAATAAATACGTTGACTTTCAGTATCCCTATAGACAAAGACCCCGAGGAAAAAATCTGAACATTCGCCAATTCTCACAATGTCCAACATTACCAAAACTCCCCATTTCGAAAAAAATGATAATTTTTTCATGAAATTACCGTAGCGTTTCCCCATCAAGAAACATCACAAACACACACTAACTCATTCCCTCGTTCCATAGACATCCGGTCCCTCCGTCCATGTTTCCGTAATAAGCGATAAATTACAAATAAGGCTTGGGGGCAAGAGGAAGGCGCGAGATGGAAGTATATGAGAAAGGGGCCGATGTACATATACACACATTCATCCATGACGTAAATCGAAAATGCGATAAAGACCGTTACGTTGCCTCCTCACACCAATGGACCAACTACATCGTGTGATCGATCAAACTACACCAAGCGAATGAATTTAACCATCCAATGAATGTACATAACATTATAATACATATGTATATCTAAAATACATTGCGACAAAGATAAGAACTTGAAAAAAAAAACGCGTTCTCGAAGAGTGAGAAAACCCGTCGGGTCTCCAGTGGTTGAAAACGTTTAAGGACCCCCCCTTGGGCACCCGCGGAGGTCCTTGAAAACGCCTCGGGGCTGATTTACGGCGTGTGTTTAGGCACTTAGCCGCTTTACCTAACCTCCCTTTATTATACTAATTTTCTTGGCCATGTCAAAATACCTATCGCGTATAGATATACACATCCTTCCTTCCGCAACCCTCCTGTATATTCTTTTCGACACGCTACGTGCATCCAATGTATATCAAAAGAATAAATAAATAAAAGTAAATATATGAGTGGATGTAACTGAAGTGAAATAAAATATGAAAGTTTTGAGGTTACCCGCACAGTTGGTATATCTTTGTCTGCATTTAACAATGTTGGTCTTACTATGATGATGATCAGGTAAAAGTTATTGGATACTATATATATTTATTACTGTGGGACCATCACGTCGTCGACGTTAAAACCACAAGAAATATATTACAGTGGATAGATATACAAACACCAACCCCCAAAGTGAAATCATTTCTCTTCCCTTGTCTTCTACCTTTTGTCACAGACCATTCACAAGCGCCATTTTCACTTACTTTCTTTTTTTTTCTTCTTCTTCTTTTATTCTTTTCTCTCCTTTTATTGCGTATTGTGGCATTCAAAATTATTCCACGTTGTGTGGTGCAAAGGAGTGTTGATTGAATGCAACTGGATAACTGTATGAATAAATTCATATTTTTTTTGAAGCATCGTCTGTCACTGCATATGAAATGTGGATGAATGATAAGAATGAAAAAGTAATAAATAGAATACGATTGATGTTTAATATAAGCAGATATACAAAGGATGAAGAATTTATTATTTATTCATTGCCACGCCTAAAGATGTCGATAAATATATATGAAGACACAGTACTTTATAAATGTGATGAATGTTTATGTACTTAAAGTCTTTGTAGGTTATGTTTGTGTGTTATTGTGCTAGTTGTATCGGTTTGCCGCACAATTATGTGAAACAATTTATACATTATTAAAGGACATTGGTGTAATAATATGTCGAGCGATAACGTTGAGAACGCTAACAACATCATCACATGGGAAAAAGAAGGAAATAATAATGCAGAAAAAAAATTAAATAAATAAATGAATAATGAATAAGAGGATGTGGAGAGTGTATTGGGGCGATTTAGTAAATGAGGGGTAAAAAACGTTTATCGTTATGCGACGTAAACGGGCGGAACCGGGCGCGTCGCGGACAAAACCCTCGACGATGGCTCAATCGAGTCATTTACGCAAGCGTGGACGCTTTTGTATACATTTTCTCTTCCTTTTTTTTCATTTTACATCGCGAACATGCACACAGTTTTAATGGAAATGAAGGAAAAGTAATATTCATGATTATGATAATCATACCGATGAAGAAAAATGTATAAATAATAACACTCATTATTTTTAAATAATATAAATAATGTTTGAAATTTTATAATTTTATAATTCCTGTGTAACATTTCATTCAAATAATTCATCGTAATATTCATTTAAAGCCATACATCGCTTATTTTATTTTTAATATTTAATAAAACCCTCCATCTTGTTTATTGTTGCTATTTTGTTTAATTTAATTTATTGATAACCTCCGGGCAATTGACCATCAAGAACTAATTATCCACCATTGATCATCATCATCATCACCGGTCAGTCAATAAATTTTCTTTCCATTTTTTCATCTCAAATTTATATTCACTGCGAGGATATTGCGGTAGTCACATGTCGAATTGTGTCAAGACTTTTACAACAAATAAATATATTATTATACTATATACATTGTGTATATATAGGTATAATAAATATATGCGTGCGCTTGAGGCGAAATTGTTGGGGCATGGAGTAAAGATGCAGAAGCAACGTCGACTCGCATGCAAATTATTGCATCTCACAAGGAGGAGATTCGTGTGGATATGGGCGGGTAGGACGAGGTAAAAAGGGGAGGAGAAGAGATGGAATAGGGTGCGGAGTTATGGTGAAGCGACGGGATGGAGTGTGGAGGACGAAATCATTCATCATGTGACGGATAAAGAGTGAGGAGAAGACGAGAGAACTGCTATAAAGGTATTTATATGTGTGTATATATCATATACAATATATTTATCCATTCGAGGAGTGGATGAGTAGATGGAAGAAAAAAGGGAGAGCTACCGACATCGCTTCATGGTAATGGTGAAAATGTTTGTGGTGGTATAACGGCCACCCACGCTGGATTGGTGGCGACCCTTAACACACGTATGTATATTTATATGTACACATTTATACATACAGAGTTTATACTCCTTCCTTCTTGCGTTACACACGCCCACGTAACATCATATCTCGCTAAACCTACACACGTATACAAATATAAATTGTGTGTGATATCAACCGCACCCTCTTTTCACTGGTAACTTGTGAAAAAAAAGCGAAAGAAATTTTCTTTTTTTATTATTTCTCGCTTCTTTGCATCTTGTTTTTTTATTCTTCTCATCATTCTGCAAATATTTAAATGAAATTTAAACGCTGAGGATAATTTTTTTGGCATGAAAAATTTTTACTTTCCTCACAATCCAAATGAAAATTAATTATGGCTGATGCTGGGTACTTTAATATTGATGATAGAAACAATTTTTCGGATAATCAGCAGCCATAATAATATTCAAGTTGTTGATGAAATAAATTTTTATTCTTAATTTTTTAATACAGTTAACAGATGTATCAATAACACAATTTATTTTACATACGTATAGAGATATTTTTTTATTATATCATCAACAATATCGTGTAAAGGTGAAATTTGATATCGGGTACATTTTCATCCTTCGAATGCACAAAATATCTGTAACTCAAACCAAACGGGTTTTCATATATTCAACTAAATATAAATATTCGATGAAAGAGAGAGCATAGCAAAGAAAGATAACAATAAAACCGATACTACGAAGACTCAATTTGAATTCGATGTCAAAATGTTCATCAACAATAAAAAAAAAATTATAACCGTTGTAGTTTGGTGTGTCGAAGTAATGAGGAGTCACGAGTTGTCAACTGGTGTATATACTTAAATGATAATTCATAACCGTCTGGAGAATATTATTTCCAGGATATTAGTGACGAGACTGGTCGTAATAAACGCCACGTGAGACACTTTTAACGATCATAAGAGTCATATCCATAGATCGCTTCTGTGTGGGACGATCACGTCGTTCATCTAATGGCCACTCATGCACTGATGCCATTCTATAGATATATATATTATATGTATGATGGGTACATCAACGTCCACAGGATTCGTGCACGCGTCATCGTACGATGTGTGGACCTTGATAAGGATCATGTAACGCTTATAATGCCAACGATGTCCAAAGTAGGATACGCAAGAGATTGCCCAGACCCAGGTATAATGTGTATAGATAATCTGTATGATGTCTTGTGCGTGTCAATGTGTGTGTGTGTTTATATATGAGATATTTTATATGTACATGCATAAATGCATTCATTAACGTGTGCACAATGAACATTTAAAATTAAAATATGACACTCAGAATTTTTCATACCTGAAACTCTACAAAAATTCCATCTCGATGAAAATTTTTTCCAACACAAATGAGAACATCAACGAGAAGTATTTTTAATAATTTTCATTAATTTATCGAGTATTATGTCAAGTGACTTGTGTCATTCTGTAGATCATTGTTGATGTATATGTAAAAGAAAAAAAAAGAGCGTTGAGAAAATTTTAATTATCAATGAAGATGTGAGAAAGTTGAAGACAATTGAACCTCATGAACTTTATTTCACGAATTGGTGCGCTCGTTCACAATCACCTTTCTCACTGTCAGTATTAACACCTGACAAGTTGACATTAATTGAAAAATGTACCAATTAATAATACATCAAGATTTTTATTTTCAAATTTATGTGAATGGTGATACGAATTTTTCTATATTAAAAATATATCGTGTTGAATATACGTAACACAAGAATGTCTTAATCCTTTATAAACTGCATTCCACAATGCCTCACACATTCATTCACATTATTTTACATTCCTTTATATACAGATATTCAATATATATTGTGTTGATTGTGAATATATATTTGGATTATAAAGTGACAGAAAATAGGAGTGGTCATTGTCAAATGTCCTATTCAGTTATGCTGATCCAGAAATTGTCCATGAACACAAACATATTTATTATGTATACACCATACATACTTACGTATATGAATGTACATGCATGTGCATTCACGTTATCAGGACAATACGTTCAGGTTCCGTGCGGTCGAGTTGAGCTCAAGCATCGATAAATAAATAT
Source organism: Meteorus sp. PSUC_FEM 10030008 (assembly GCA_018881525.1). Classification (NCBI taxonomy): domain Eukaryota; kingdom Metazoa; phylum Arthropoda; class Insecta; order Hymenoptera; family Braconidae; genus Meteorus; species Meteorus sp. PSUC_FEM 10030008. The sequence continues at coordinate 4,116 of JABMBR010008539.1, read as the reverse complement.
TAACGTGATGGCTCAGCACTATTTTCCAAGTCTCTTCTCATTTTTACTTGGACTCTCGATGCAACATATATAAACGACGTGTTCCTTCCATGTATGTATTTATACAATAAATATATACACATCTATACCGGATAATCTCCATCAATGGATTTCGTCTTCAATTTGCTACCATATGAGCATATATCTTCTTTCAATAATCACCTTCCTTCTATTTTTTCTTCACATTTTTCTGTCATGTTTTATTCAATACAATTTGTTTCGTTATATACACACACGTGTATTAGGTATTATATATATGTTCACGCATTTTCATCGTTTTTGTTGAACGTTTGGGATAGCTACTCATAATGGTTACGCATTTTTTTCTTTCATTCATTTCTTTTATTTTGTTAGAGGTTCTCATTGGTGTACGTTATTTGATGGAATTTGTTCTTTTTCTTTTGTTTCTTGTAGGTTTATTCATCAATTTGTGTTTATTCAGTTTATTTTTTCTTTGTGACTTTTTTTTGTGATGTTTCTTTTCAAGAGTGGATGTAACAAGAGTGCGATGACGAGTGGACACATTGAATTCATATTTTACAGATATTGGTGATGTGGAATTGTTCTTGTTTGTGAAGTTGTTTACTGAGGTATCTATTTGCAGAGGGCAAAAAATTTATACCCACATAAATATGTGATGTGACAATGTGTTTATGGTGACAGTCGTATTATATATTCGATGAGGAAATTGATTGTATCTGGTAAATGAATGCAGAGATGTATATGAATGGGTGCGGGTATGGGTTCATATGAAATAAATTATGTTCATGGGTAATCGATCAAGGCTAATGATGCAGGTAGATGGTGTTGATGACCTACTTTATCAGTAATTTATTGTGAAGTTTTATTAACAGATGTAATTTTATATATTTTATCAATAGAGAAGACAATTATTTTGATTTTACTGTAATTTGTAAATTCATTTGGCTCAAACAATGATGAAAAAGTAAATTCGTTAATTTTTTATTTTACACGTGGACGAAATATTTTGTTTTTTTCTGGTATTTCCGTCACCCAAAATTCAGCTTTGTTATTTCTTCTTGGTCGATATTCTTCTTCGCAACGGAATCTAAAAAATTTCATGATGAAATGCATTTTACTCAGGATATTCAGATGTAATTTACGTATTCTGTAGTTTATTCTGTTGTAAACTTTTGTTCAGATAACACTATGCATCTATGTGAACAATTTTGTTAGTACGCGATCGTAAAAAAAATTTAGTAAGGAAAGAAGAAATAAAATTATCACACATAAATATACACCGATGGAATAAATATATGTTGGTGTACCTTTATGTACTTTTAGAGGCGCCGGCGCCGTAAACTCTCCAACAGAAATCTTGAAGAAGCAAAAGATATACATGTAGTCATATTTTGCCCGACCGTCGGGAGCCGACGGACGTCAAGATGTTTTTTTATAAATTCTCCTTCTGGTCTTTGTTCCATTCCATTTTGTTTTATTTATTTCTATTTTTATTATGTTGTTTCGCTTCATTTTGTACAGATCTACTCGAACGATGTTTTCACTCGACATCTTTTACTCATTATAACTTTTTATTCGTTTTTGTGATGCTAATGTCCACCATGATGGTTGTCTTGTGAGTGTATGAGTGAAATCGTACATTTCTCGATGTCCATCTTGCATCGTTTGACGTTTTGTTTACCCTTTTCAATGCTACAGGCATATGAATTCACGATTAGTGTCACTGGGACAAATTTCACTGGCACCTTTCTCAGAGATGAGTTCATTTGTCAATTCTCTCTTCGATAACTGGAACAAAGTGAAGAAATGAGATGGATTTCTTGTGCTGATTGGATAAAAAAATTGCAGGATCAATTCCACGAAGCTTTGAATCCAAATTTATGAAAAGATAAGATAAAACAACACGAAATAAAAATCATCGGATTAATATGAACCGAGAATTAATCAAAAGTATTTCAGGTTACAAAAATGAATAACAATCCTTCATGTTATTAATGTCATAAAAAATATTTTCAGACATTTCTATTCTTAAACCTCCAATATATTCATCCTCTCCACTAAATATATTCCAAAAGACATCCTGAAGGCACCCGCATACGTTTGCTTTATTAATATTTTATATGTATAATATGCTCTCACTCAAAAGTCGCGTCGACGCTTTTCTTTATCTTTTCTTTCTTTTGCGCGCGTCAACTAAACATATCCAAACACACAAACGCGGATGCTATGACTCCCTGCGGTTTCCGGGCGTTGGATGTTCCAGGTCACTATTTGTTATTCTAATACAGCACTATACATATAAAAACTTTTTTTCATCTTTAAGCGTGGGCGAAACATTCGATGTGTGAAACATGTTGTAACCAATGCCGACGTGTGTCCACTGGAATTTTTTCCACGATTCCTTTGACTATATGTGAAATTTATTATTCTCTATTACTCTTTATCTCTTTTTCATTTATATCCATCGTTCCTTCTTATATTATTCGCTTTGTCAAATATACTCATACACATAAACACATATTACTCACTTGATCATCTCTCTCATTCGCATTTTCCTCTTTTTTTTTTCGTGTCGATCGAAAGAGATAAGAATATTCAGCTCCTCCTTACAAGCAGATTATCATGGTGATTTCAAGTAAAAATGATAATGTTCGTGTTTCAAAATATTCTGGTGGCAAAATATAATCTCACACCTCTCTCTTTCATCCACCCTTCCTCATTCTTGTTCTCTTGTTGAGTGGTTATATCCGGGTTTATCACAATCTTCCCTCCAGCCTTCATTATCCCTGGTATATATTAGGAAGTATAAGAACCAAGTTTTAAGAAGGTATACACGGGCGCCATTATTGCTACGCGATTACGTCGACGAGGGCGGTAACTACGAGGGTGCTGAACAATATATATACATACACACACTATACAACACTTGAAAGTATTTTGACGAACGTAATTATCTCTTTTTTCAACATGATCCAATCAAAATTTTTATCGACACTTTTACAACTGTTCTGCATATTTCGTTATAAAATATTGGAGATAGAGAATAAAATGTTGAAGAATAAATCTGACATTTAATTTATCATTTGAATCTGTGTAATAGTAAAAGTGTCAATATAAAACTGTGAACATGATTTCGTCCCCTCAATTTTATTTCATTTATTTTTTTTATTGTTTGAAAAAAATTTTACGAGAAATTTTTAGGTGTCAACATTAGCCATGGATGGAAATATTTTCTGTTTGGAGCAGGATCATAATTTTTTAGTAGATATTTTTATATGTATGGTAGACAGTGCTTAAGGCGGGGATGTTGATGTAACTCAACGCTCACAAGAGAGTTTTAACCCCTCTTGCTAGATACACTTGGTGGATACTTGCGATGCTAAACTGCCGCATGGGGACTCTAATCGAAATGACTTTTTTAATTGGGAGGTCTTATTTAGTCGTTAACCATTGCAAGGGCGCGTCCTGTTCACCCCCTCACTCCCTCTAATTCTCCATTCATTCTTTTCTCTTTCTTTTAAATTTTTTTTTGTCTTCCACTTATTCTCCAAGAATATATACAGATATATATTAACAAAGAAAAAGGAAATATATAAAAGTGGTTTAAAGTCTCAGCGTTCGCCATCTGCTTTTTATACGCATGCGCTTCCTCGCATTTTCTCTTTCTCTCTCTCTCCCTCTCATTCTTCCTCGTTATTTCATCCATTCACTTTGTTTATATCTCTGTCGCTCCTTCATCTTTTAAGTTGCGCGCGTGTAACGACTGAGAAGAAATTATCCATGATTACGGAAATTTTTCGCTACGTTTTGTGGATGAAGAAATCACCACGGCGGTTTTTTTTTTATAGATAAAAAAAAAATGAGGAAAGAAAAACTCGGGAATCTGATAATCGCCTGACGCAAAATTGCTCGTGAACGATCGCTTGTGAAAATAAATGACAGCTTTTAAAAGAAATCAGTCGCGCTTCTTAAAAAAAAAAAAGAAGATGAGTGTTTTGTACTGCGTTTGGTTTATCGCAATAGATTTTGCACAACCGCGATTGGTAATGAGCAAAACGATGAGTTTAATATAATATATAATATAGAAATTTATTT
>JABMBR010008528.1:0-49522 GCA_018881525.1 Meteorus sp. PSUC_FEM 10030008 | reverse complement strand
TAAATAATATTTATAGTTGAACTGGATTTGTAGAATGAATGTGCGGTTAGTAAAGACCGCGACATGACCGCGAGTGTGCGAGTGCAGTAAGTAAACGAATGAAAGAGGAAGGAAACAACGAGGCGTGTGCAAAAGAAAAACTGAGGAAAAAAAAATAATAATAATAGTGAGGATAAAGAAAAAAAAGACGATAACAACATACACGTCCAAGTGCGGCGCGTCGAGAGAGGTACCATAATCGGCACGGGACGCGTGTGACGCAATCAGTATAACCGTTTTTCCATATCAAGTACAATAAGTATAATAAATATGGGGACAGAATAATTGTTGTATTAAAAGATTAATTTATATGGCGGTGAAAATTTTATGTCAGAGTTTATTATTTTTATATTATATTTATTCAATATTGTTAACAATTTTTCATTCAATTTTGATAAAAATTATCCGTGAAGAAATAGACATGACTTTTTTGAAACAACTGTTGAATCATTTCTAACAGAAATTTCTGACTATTTATCAGATTGAAGATTCAAAAGATATTGTGACGTTGTTAATTATTTATTTGCACGGGATAAATACTTATCAGAGATTGTGAAATAAACATTTGTGTAACATTTTACAATGTAAAATGACTTCATTGAATGTTAATAAAGGATTCATTGTATTTATTTTCTTTCTTATTTTCGGATAAGACTCAGTAGCTGGTAAATATCCTCTTCATTAATGACTCGAATGTTTATTACAATTGAAAAATATATTTGCTATTAAAATTCTTATACATTTATGAAAGAAGATGATTTATGATCTAACCATAAAATCATCTCAAGAAATTTTGTAGGAAATTATTAAAAACAATTTTAAGTATCAATTCCGAGTGTTTTCAATATTCATCAAAATGAGATGAATATCTCGAGTTTGATTAGTGAAATAAAATTGTTGTCATTATTTTATATAAAGTCCATCTCATTTTTACTTCTTTTTTTTTTCGTTGGAATTTTTAAAAAGTCAAATAACGACAGTTAACAAGTCCTACTTTTTTCCAATGTATAATTTTTTGTATTTTTATTTATATAAACGTGTACGTTCGTATACATACATACACGTTTCGCACATCGTTGATGAAATGAAAATAAAAAAAAATACGTTCGCAAATTCTTCAGTATACACATTTAATATATAAGAAGGTTATAATAAGAAGAGTTGGCCGAATTTTAAATGGTGAAAGTATAACATCACATACACATCCGATCTCTCTTTACTTCCCGAATATATCGATCGAATTTATCTTGTACATCTCAATGTTCACATATTTATATTCAGATGGAACTAAACGGTGAAAAAATTGACAAATAATGAGCAAATCACATCAGTCAAGGAAGATAGAAAAATCAGAAAGCACTTTGAAAATTGAAATTCAAACACTTTTAATTGATGAATTAAAGTCGATCGTTTCTAAAGAGCCATTTTTTCACGATTAAATTGTCATCACATTGACACAATCATCGTCATCATTATTTATCATTATCAATTTTTTCTTTTCTCATTACAGAACTATCCGACAAATTTCATTTGCAAATAATTGATCGCGAATACCCATACATTATTCAAACTCATCATATAAATAAATAAGAATTGAATTAATATACATCCGTGAAATAATTACAGACACATCACATAAACGTTGTAATTATCCACTCAATTCCACATAATACGATACACAAGTGAAGAAACAAAGTAATTAAGTTAATAGATATCAATAAATAAATAATTGTTATTAAAACCAATTATATTTCTTGTGTGTTGTTTATTTAACACACACAGAGTTATTGTCAAATTATTCATGCCAACACCATTCATAATATATAAAAAAATGTTAAATAGAGATAAAAAATCGAGAGAGATATTACTTCAGGTGCGGGTTCATGACGTCACGTGCCATTGTTCAACTTGGCGAGAATAGTTTTGCAAAGTGCATTGACTGCCAGCGACTTTATGACTCTTTCTTCATATATAAATGTACATCTTGTACGGAATATACAAAATAATGAAGCGTATTGTCTCGTACGTTTTCACACCGTCGCCAGATAATTTGATAGGGAAAAAAATAAGAATGAGAGTTTTGTTTTTTTCCGATTAATTAATTTGATATATAATAATAATTCGATACGTCAACGAAATTGAAAGCGTGAGAACGTAAGGATTTTACTTTCAAGGTTGATCCTTTATGGCGAGGGAGGTGTTTGTATTTTTTTTTTTTCACATTTTTCATTGGTGCAACCGTTCCAGGTATTTCGTTAGCTCATCTTCTCCAAATATAATCTTGGAATTCTTGAATAAAATAAAAGTTATTGTTATCAGGTGTTTGCGTGTGGGTTTTTCGGAGTTATTGGTGAATAGACGTATGCATGTCACGCGATTTTTTTTCTCTATGCGTGCATTGATGAGAGCACGTAAATCTTTCGTCTGGTTTATTTGTGTCTCTGTTATTTTTTCACTGTCTCTTTCAGACAGTTTGTGTGTCTATTTTGATTTTATTTCTTATTCCACTTTGGCGAATGTAATTACGCGAGTTGAATTACAATTTGGGGAATGTTTGGGAGGTTGGGTCATGTTAATTGTTTCGCCAGTGTTGAGCAATGGTATTGATATTACTTTATATTTTATGAGAGAAGATTCCGATGGATGGAATTTTTGTTTATCGATGTGCACGATTGAAATATGTGATTTAAAGGTGAAGTGAGTGCTGTCTTCTTTTCTGGCATTGAAATCACCGCCAGCTTGATTTATTGGTGTTCATGATGTGTGAATTGTAATTTTTTTTTTCGCAGACACAATTGTTCATTTTGGGTTTGAGTTTTTGTTTGTTTATTTTATTTATGTTTTGTCACGTAGTCAAATTGATTATACTCACGCATGATTGAGTATTGAGAATAAGTATTGTATTGGAATTAATAATTAAATGAAAATTATTATTTTGACAATCAGCATTGTAAATGAAATTGTTTATTTTATTTATTCTTTTTCTTTCCTTCTTTCATTATTCCTGACACAATTTTGTTGAACGCATTCTCATATTATTATGTTAGAATCTTACTGCACGTTCACGTTAATGAAAACAAGGAAATAACTTCCTCAAGTTACACAATTAGTTATTGAATAAATATTAAACAATGGTGGAATCCACGAAGAACAAACATACAATTTTTGAATTGGATTTTTATTAATGAATTTTGAGAGGAAAAAAAAATGTTTTTCATCGAAACGGATTTGTGCGGTACGAGCTAGTTTCAATAAACAGTTGAGAGTCATACGATAAGATCGATGAAATTCGAGGTAATAATAACAAAATTTTGCAGAAAAATTTCAGACATTTTTTTTTCAAACTGTCAGAGAAAAAATTTATCTCGACTTACCTTTATATCGCCGAATTATATCCCCATTGCACCGAATAGATGAAGAAGATATAAAAATCATTCACCCTCAGAAAATGAATTGTCACACATGAAAAATCGTAACGATAACCCGAAGATAAAGAAATCCCTCAATCAAAGAAAAAAATAGTGAAAAAATTGATAAATAAAAATTCGTCAAATACTCCCTAAGTTATTAATCTAGAACAATATTGGCACACACACACTACAATACCACTCTCTCTCTATCTCTTGCGAAGTCTCCACGAGTACTGACCGATCTGAGCACCGACAGTTGTGTGGAAAAAAATTCACCGACGAGAGGGAAACGAGTAGGGGCCTGAGGCCCATGAAGAGTGAGAAGTAGCGAGAGGAACAGAGTGGAGACGCGGGAAAGATGTTCAAACGGGACGTAAAAAAAAATTGTGAGGAATAAAAAAAAAGCGTATGGAGAAGAAGTAAAAATAAAAAAATGAAAAAAGCAAAACACGACTGGGGTGGCCTCGGGGCCTGATCATGCGCACACTAACATTATACGAACGAGCGGTATTTGCGCCAGTGCCTTTTCCCTTTGCAAGCCAGTAAGCAGTCAGTAAACGAAAAGTGTATGTATGGATAACATACACACACACACACACACTTATATGAAGCAAGAAAGATGTCTTTAGAGTGTATTGAGTGCGCATGCGCATTGGCTATGTATCTTAGGCCCACTGGGGCCAACAAGAAAGAACATGAGTGGGAAACGTCGTGAGCCAACCCCTCGAACCTGTTTCGTTGGCTTCTCACCTGAGTCATACATACATATATAATATTTACTCATACACACAGAATAAAAATATATCAGGTGGTAGCACTTGGTTTGAAAATTCTCCCGAAGCTTATGAAGGCTCTCAATGGGACCCATAGACCCTAAAACCTGTATAGTACTTGCTTATGTGACCTGTTTGTCACTTCCGCCCGTTGATGGCGCAAGTCTTGAATATTTAATACCCTCGTTTATCTATTTGTTTTACATCAATACTGTCAGACAGGTGCGCGTAATCCCCATATGTTTTTTTTTTATTTTGCATTGTAATTAATAATTCTGCAGTTTTACAAAGAAATGATAAAGTGATCGGAAAAAATAATTAACAACCAGACGGTGCTGTATTTAAATATGAATAAACTTGTAGATGTACAGTTATGGGTTTGGCTGTGTATCACTGTTTAGGATCTAACATGAATTTGTTCAGATTCATTTTATTTATTTGGATGAACTTCTCAATTGGAATTTTTTTTTTCATTGAGCATTTCATTTTTTATTAAGAAAATATTGGTAATTTCTCACGTGACAAATTCGTTATTTCTTTGTATTCGTTCGAATTATGCCCGGGATTCGATACAGTTCTATTTAAGAAATTTATCAATTTTCCAGTTGATCTGAAGTAGAATCAAGAAAAATTCGATGTTCCTTCTCGTGGCTACTCTTCTTCTATCTTCAGACTTTCATGTTTCCAATGGCTTCACTAAAATCGACTTACAGTGATGGAGATTATCCATATCTATTTTTATTTCAGATTGACACGACAGATAAAAATATTCCTGCTATCGTACCATATCCAAATTCGACTGTTACGACTACATCAACTTTTCTTGAATGATACTCGATGCATATTTTCTAACAACAATAATGAACTCCCATGAGATATCAAAATAAAGTCTCATTTATTAGAAACATTGAGGCTTCAAATACAATTTTTATTTTTATTCTAAGCTCTTTAAAAAAAAAATCTACTCGCATTACCTCACGTATGATACTCATTATTGATAACTGATGTGTTGATTTAGATAAAACAATTTTAAGGACAATGACTTTCCTTCCTATACAAATACATACACATCCATAAAACATAAATATTAGATGAAAGATGAAAAGAAAATAAATAATGAACGTAACTATTCACACCGTATAGTGTTATTACGTGGAACGAAATAGAATCTGGACAAGTCGATGCACATGGTTGAATGTATATATTAATTGGTTATATATAAATATATTTATTTTCATTTCTTTGTAACAAATTGTTTCTCTATATTGATAAATATGTACGTCAGTATAATGAAATATTCATAACTACTGGGTATTTATTATTAATTGTATAAAAAAAAAGTACAATTGATAATAAGTGATATTTGATGAAGCAAACTGATGGACAATAATTATTACTCAATGGAATTTATTTCTTTCACTTCTTCTTTGAGGAAAATATAAATATGTAGGGCCGAACTATGTGCGATGTAAGTATTATTACTGTACGCAGAATATAGCCAACAGCTTCCGGGCGGGTCGATGCACATGAGCGAACACGGCGGTTTATAGAGAATAGGGAATGTTGTATATTCGTTTTGTTACGTTATACTGCGTTGGATGTATACACATATATGTTCCAATGTCTAACGCAATTCTTCGCCCGGCAACAATATCAAATATATATAGCTACACCTATCGCGTGTTTCATACTTTTGGAATGCATTTCTTCACTTTTACCTTTGTATTAATTATTCATTATTCGCATTGCTTGTTTCTACTTTTTTCTCACATTACATTTTATATTTGTAATAATGAAACGAGTATGCAATTTTATCTATGTTGAATGTAATTTAGAAAAGAATTTTTGTGCAATATGTTATGGATGATCGAAGGAGAATAAGTTTATGGATGTGTACGTTCATATGCGTATTTAGTTGCTACTGGTGAGCATATATTATACTTTATGTATACATATGTGAACGGGCTCGGCGAACGCGTCGGAATTCGAGGTGTACACCACAGAGACTTGGCATTCAATTGGTGATGGAATTCATTTGGCATCAGTTGAAAGGAAATTTTATATACATCAAGTTTGTAATAATAAATAAATGTATTGGCATATGGAGATCGTGGTGTATTTGCATATTTCGTAGACGCCTTTCATGTCGTTCGTTGGAAAATATGTGGTTCAGTATCGACTGACCCATAATGTTGGCTGTATCGACCACTGTCAGATGCTCGTGCCCATGCACAAGCACGTTCGGAATAATTGTTGCATGAAAGTAATGAATTCATTCCACTAGGTCTGTCAATTGATATAGAATGATGGAGACAATGATGATATGATGAAGCTGTGCTGTGAGATTTACCACTGTCTGATATTGATCTGTGAATTAAATTATTTGTCTCGATTTTGACGTCATGTTTTGTTGTGTTTGCACAGGCGATGAAAATTGCTGCAGTTATACCCTGAAGTTTGATGAAAATATCATTGGATTGAGAATGAATTATTGCAGATGGAACTGTGAGGTGATTCTTACCACTATCAAATGAAGAATTATGATGAACATTGAACCATTGCTGAAACCAATGTTGTCTAGAAGAATTCCACTTACACTTGGACCGATAAATGCACCCAGAGCGAACGCACTGGTCCACAGGCCACTTATCAATCCATAAGTTTCAACATTATTTTGGAAACCGTGGGCGCTATTGGGAAACAATAAAACTTTTGATAATTTAGTGAGTCTCAAATAAATGTAAGTTGATAATAATTTTATGTTTGTTGCAATATTGTATCGTGTGATGTCTGCCTGAAACAAATCTATCTTGATAGATAAACTTATGGTGAGTATCAGCAATTGGTTAAGAGGCGACTAACGTTGCAATACCGAGCGCGTCAGAGAAGCCTGCTACCAACTGAGCAGCTATTCCCAAGCCGTGGATAACAAGACCACAAATCGTTAACGACATCAATGATTCAGTTGGAATGAATGGCGCGGGACCAATCAAGCTGAAGGCAATCATAATAAGAACACAGCCTGCAAGTATCAATATCTATAAACAGAATTAATCATTGATTGAAGATATCAACATGAAAGTTCAATTCCGAAAATTAAAACTGTTAATAAAATTATGGTTTGTTGGATCAGTTGTTGAAAAATGTTCTTCTTGATTACGTTTACTTACTTTGGGGCGCACTCCACGATCACATAGCCAACCCCAAGCAGGTGCACTTATGGCATAAACTCCACCATTAATAATGAATACGAGTCCAAGAACTACAGGACTTAAATTGAATTGACGCAAATTTGGTTCCAAAGTGGCCTGTAGATATCCAATACTTGTACTTGTCACAACAATTGATGCTGCTGCTACCATTACTCCTGGTATTCGTAACAAACGACCAAATCCACCAGGTGAGTGTACATCTCGATCGATATTATTGTGGACAGGTAGAATAAATATTGACAAAATCGCTGTTAGAAATAATATCGATCCCATAACAACAAATGGTGTCGTATAACCACCGACCTGATGATTGAAATGAAAAGGTACATAACTTACACATAAATGTTCAAGTTGATTTGGATAATCAAAGCATTGAGTGATATTATAGGTACCTGGTATAGTGCACCACCGACTGTGGGGCCAACGATTAAACCGAGACCGAAAAACGTTTCCAAACTTGCGAATGTCGTAGCAACATTTTCTGGAAATTCTCTAGCAATTGTAGCAAAACTTGCTGTAACAAATGCTGCATTACCAAGTGCTCCACAGATACGTATTATGAATGACAAAATGATGAAAGGAAAGTGACCATCAACTCTATCAAGAAGGCCAAATATGATAGTACAAGTGCTGGAGGCAAAGATTCCGCTGTTGAAAAGTACCACTGGTCCAATCCTTTTCAGCTATTTTGTAGACAACACAATACAAAGTTATTAATTTTTCAAATGTTCGACTCGTTTTTGTTCTGTAACATTCTCATGTTCATGCGCAAGAATAATATTCTTTCGATAAGATAACATACGTTTTTACCATATACAGGGCTAATAACAAAAACAACGAACTCATAGACACCAAAAACCAATCCATACTCTGAAGGTGATGCGCCTTTCTTCTCCGCCTAGAGTAAATGTCAAAGAACATGAAATGACAAAGAGATCATGATAGAAATAAAAAAATCAAACATCTAACTATTGATAACAAGATTGGATGGAACTTCTTAATGATGAAATGTGAATACTTTTTCATAAACAATTTTTTAATATAAATATTATCTAACAATTATTGAGACGTCATCAGAGGAATATGATGAGTCTGTTTCGTGATAAACTTTGACTATCTGTCAGTGTATTTAATATTGTTTGTTCAAATTATCGACTTATACAATGATATAAAGTCGAAATATACACATGTTTCGCAAAAATCAAAACAGTTATAAGCACCACATCAAAGAAATGATAACATATCCGTCTCTGACATATTAAACTGATCCTCGACAACGTTTTCATTTATAAAAAATTATCAGAACCAGAAACAGTCTGATAAAATGATAATTAACACTTTCATTTGGGTAAGGAAAGTAGCTATCACGCATATTGAATACATCTCAAATCACCTACTTCTTTGGGATAAAATGGAGATTGGAGCGAAACACATATAGCATTGGCAAAATTTGCAATACTGATGACGATTAGCGTAAGCCATTGTCGTCTAGTAAATTGGCCTATCATCTTGGACTTTATATATCACAATTACTAATAGTGAAGAGTGTACATGTATTCTACTGGAATCACAATAGAAATATAGTAGCAGCTAAGTTCTAACAAAAACTTTGATGAATACGTTTCTATTGATCGTACAAAATCACGATGCCACTGTTCTCATTTCGAGATTCACTTCAGGTAATGTTTACTTTTTCATGAGCACTATAAACTTCGAGCTTGGAATTGATGCCAGAGCTAACGTTCAAATGATGCGACTGAATCTGCGGTCAGTTATTATACTAATATTCATTATCAATAACACACATTTACTATCTTCATTCATGTATTATGGCTTTGTGATATCGGAAACATTTATAGATTGTTACAATTTCTGGTATAACACATTGAGAATAGAATACCATCAATAGCACCGAATCATTCTTGATACAATTATAGAGATTTTGCTGATAATTTGTAAATATTTCTGACAATCAAAACTGTACAATGAAGTATGACGTTGTATTTGGCTATGAACATTGGATATGATGATAAACAAAGAAGGGGTCTGTAGACCTGCACAATGAGACATGAATGCAGGATAGAAGAAGATATGCATAAACTATCATGGTAATAAATGACAGGAAAATATTTCTCAATCGATATTTCTTGGTACCCTGTCACGACCAGTAATCACTGTCAATAATATGTAATAAATGTATTTATTTCTTTCCATTGTGTACGAAGTTCCCACGAGCACTGATTAGTTCGTGTTACTGCATTGTGTGAGAAGAACTATCAATCGATTGCACCAATAAACAGATGCAGGAAAACTCATATCCGATTGATGTCAGTCTAGATTGCGAGAAAAGAGAAATGGTGAATTTCGAGTGATGGAATTTCATCATAGAATTGTTTGGACACATTAAAAATTTTGCGATATCAACATAGAAGTTCCATCTTTTGTTCTTCAGAAAGTAACCCTGCGCACATGTTTTTATATAACTAGTATTGCAGTAAGAAAGTCGATTGTTCAATTAAATTATGTACCAGTACAGGCAATTATTTATTTACAATTCATTGTTATAATATTACTGTTTGAGTCAAATTAGAATTCGTTAGATTCTTTGCGTGAGTGTATAAATGCTTCATATAAATTATGTTGCGAATAACTATGGCCAATTTCACGTTGTTCTCTCAAAAACATAAGGTTTAGCTTCAACTGAACCATAGCTATGACTGTAACGACCGCTGTATGATGCGCGTGACCATGTGCCAGCTCGATTTGAATAACTATTGCATGCGATCAATGAATTCATGCCGCTAGGTCTGTCGACTGGTACATTTGGATGGCCGCGATGGTAATGTGACGAACTCAAACTGTGAGATCTACCACTATCTGTCAATGATGTACGTATTTCACCATTTCCATCAATTTCTGTGTAGGGTTTTGGATTCCGTGAGCAACTGATGAATATTGCTGCTAGTACTCCCTGCAAATTATCACATTTCAATTAATGGACGTCGAACAATAATTATAAATAAATTGTAGGTATGACTCTTACCACTAATAAATGAAGAACTATGATGAACAATGAACCATTGCAGAAACCAACATTGTCCAGGAGGATTCCAGCCACGCTTGGACCAATAAAAGCGCCCAGAGCGAAAGCACTGGTCCACAAACCGCTTATCAATCCATAAGTTTCTAGATTATTTTGAAAGCCGTGGGATCTGTTGAATAATGATATAAACCTCATTGAATTGTAAGTCTAAGAACGAATATGAATAAATTATCAATTATACTGAGATATAACATCTGTGTGAGGTGACTGTAGAGATTTTTCAAACAACGAATGGTTAGCAAACAACTCACGTAGCAATGGCTAAGGCATCAGAGAAACTCGCTACCAATTGTGCCGACACACCTAACCCATGAATAACAAGACCGCAAATTGTTAACCATATCAATGTTTTCGATGGGATGAAGGGTGCGGGACCGATCAAACTAAAGCCGACCATGACAAGTATACAGCCTATGAGCGTCGCTACCTATATGCAATATGAATTGATGATGAAAACAAGAGGTATAAAAATAGAAAAATGTTCTCGAATATATTGCAATATTTTTCTCCAACTAGGTCAACTTACTTTGTGTTGCAATCGACGATCACATAGCCAGCCCCAAGCAGGTGCACTTACGGCATATACACCACCATTGATAACAAACATGAGACCAAGGACAACTGGACTCAAATCAAATTGGCGCAAATGTGGCTCCATAGTGGCTTGAAGAAATCCAATACTCATACTTGTCACAACAATTGATGCTGTTGCTACCATCACTCCTGGTATTCGTAACACTTTGGTGAATCCACCAGCAGAATGTGCATCTTGATCATTGTCATTATGAATAGGGAGAACGAATGCTGTCATGACTGCAGCGAGAAATAATGCTGATCCCAGGACAACAAACGGTGTTGTATAACCACCAACCTTGAAAATTGAATTAACAAAGTATGTCATGAATATAAACGACTATCCAAGCTGATGTGAATGTTCAAATGATTGGTCTATTATACAGGTACCTGGTATAATGCACCACCGACTGTTGGGCCAACAATAAGTCCAAGACCAAAAAAAGTTTCCAGACTTGCAAATGTAGTTGCAACATTTTCTGGAAATTCCTTAGCGATTATAGCAAAACTTGCTGTAAGAAATGCAGCATTACCAAGTGCCTCGACGATACGTATCGCGAATGACAGGATTATGAACGGATAGTGACCATCAACTTTGTCAAGAAGGCCAAAAAATATTGCACATGTACCAGTCGTTAAAATTCCCCCATTAAAAAGTAACTTTGGTCCAATTCTATTTAACTATTTCAAGAACACAAAAAGAAGAGAATAAAAAGCAATGACAATTAATATCTGAATTGTTTTCTCAATCGAGCCTTTAATACTTACGTATTGTCCATATATTGGACTGATAAGGAAAACAATGAGCTCAAATATACCAAAAACAAGTCCATATTCAGATGGTGATGCGCCTTTTTTCTCAGCCTGAAATGAAGTATTGGAGATTGAATGATCGGAATTAGGATCTCAGCATGCTCGAAATAAAAGTGAAAAAAATGTTGAAATTTCGTGGTAAAGTGACGCAATATTCAGTAAGTGAATGAGTCGCGCCTACTGATATGATTTCAACCTGATCAATGCCTACAAAACTACTACACATATAATTGGATGATAATACTAACGATAGTGATTATAAAGTATATAAAATGCTGATAAACTTTGGGTACATGTCAAAGCATCTGTAATAGCTTTGGCAAATTATCGGGTCATGAATTAATGTCAATCTCAAAGTAATGAATATACATGAATTGAAATGAAAAATATACAAATATGTATACATCGCTGAAAATTAACGAATATTGTTGTACTTTGTCTTCAAATTTGATGATATTGATATCATTTCTATCTATCCAAACTATGAAATTCTGTTGTTATTCAATTCATAATGTCCTCTACTGTTGAAAATATTGAACATGTATTGTGGGACTCACCTCTTGAGGATAAAATGGAGCCTGGAGCGAAACACAAATAGCATTAGCAAAGTCAGCGATACTGATAACGATGAGCGTAAGCCATTGCCGCCTAGTAAACTGGCCTACCATCTTCAAATTGATTTATTGCAATTCTCTAAGATATTGGAAAGAACTTAGTACTTTTTACAAATTCACTTTGACAATATGACAATAGAACGGAGATGAAGTCCAAGATATTTGTGAGTTATACTCACTCATAAACGTCGATTATAAACACTCACGAGTTTCGAGTGTCTGTGACTGACCAAATAAAATTAAATCAGTAAATACGGTTTCGTTCCTCACACGAAATTACAATTTCGCTGCTGTCTGTTGGTGTTTTGGTGGTGTCTGTTGTCTTATTGGCGCTATAGACTTTAAGCTTGAAATTGACGCCAGGGTTGAAGTTCAAATGGTGATAGAGTGTCTGCAAACAGTCGTTATGCTAATATTCGCTATCAAGAATACACACACTGGCCACGCGCTTGATTTGCTCTTTCCTAATATCAAAATATTCACAGATTATGACAATTTTCAATTAAACATTTCGAAGATGTGAATGGTGAGGGACAATGAAAGTACAAGTGTATATGATTTTTCAGATAAGTGATATGAAGTGAATGCACGTTGTGATATTTGTATTGTATGAAACATCTATAAATGTCGTTGAGTATTTTTCTATTTGAAATATCAAAATAATTTAGATAATTCACAATGCAGTAATTGTATGTTATCATTGTGTATAATGACAAATGATTGTGTGGATCGCTGGCTTGCAATAGTAAAGCAAATATTGATGCTTCAAAACTTTCACTGCCTGCAGTCGTGCGATGCCTCAACGGTACACTTATTATTCGTATATATATTCAATAATATGAGTATATAATAGCACAAATGAGTATTTCATAATACATCGAATGTATATCATCATTTTTATTTTATACAAATATCACCAATAGTATGAAAATATACAACAATTAAACGACTATTAAATTTAGAAGGTGGAAACAAGTGTGATAAAGTAAGTTTTATCAAAAATCAAATGAAATAAAACTTATGTAATAAAATTCCATTCTTCTATCGATTCTAACAAAATAAATTGTGAATAGTGGATGTATAATATTTTGTTATTTTTATTCGCAAAAAAATTCCAAAAAAATTTCCACTCGTTGATTATCCTCTGATAATGATGAGGAAATCAATATTTTAATACTTTTACTCCATGATTTATACGCGCGCATGATAATCATTTCAAAAAAAGAACAGCCAAAGTTTCCTATATATCATCTTCAACATGATTCATTACGTTCAGATATAAAATGTACACGGCACTTGATAGAGGTGATATACACAAGACGTTGTGAAGAGAGTCTACGAATTAATCATGTCTATAAACACATGTGATGAAATGATAGAAAAAAAATATTGCTTTGTCTCTCTCATTGTCGTGTTACTTGCAAATTAATAACACAATGATTGTGTAGATATTTTCACTCTCTGTGCATACGCAATTACAAATGCATAACGCATGGCTTGGGGATATAATGAACATGATAATACAAAGCACGAGGAAATAAAAATGAAAGAGAATAAATGAAAGCGGAAAAAAAAAGTAATAAACGACATTGAAGATTTTTAATTTACGTGTCATGCAACCAGACCTTTAGCGGAACTTTTGTAAAGGCAGTATTGAGGAATGACATGAAGTGTGAAGCAATACTTGCACTCGCTGCTGGTCGCATTTCTTCAATTATTTCTTTGGCGTTTTGATTGAGAAACTGATTCATCGCTTGTCCGATCACATTGTTACCATTTAATTGATCAATTATTCGGAATCGCGCACGCCCTAAACTAAAATCGACTAATAAACGTGCTATTCTCATATAACGAACGCCATTTCGCTTCTCTTCAACACCTTGGACGCGGCCAATTGCCTCGACATCACCTGAAAATTTTTATCATTTTCAGTTACATGTTGTTGACTTAAATCCAGCCGAGTTCATTGAATTGAAAAATAACTCACCAAAAAGCGCCCAAAAGTCTCCATGACTCTGTATGGGAAACAGCAAAACATTTCCAGACACTTCATAATGTCCGCGAAGTTCAATTTTTGGAATTTTCAAATGAAGATCCAGTCTGAGTGAACGAATATCAGATCGAACTTTTGTCACTGTGTAATTACCCGATCCCAATGCCGTAATATTTGTGAAAAGTGCACGAACACGTACTGCACCATCACCATTCTCCATTCCCAACTTGGGAATTGTGAGAGGTTCAATGGACGGCAAATCCAACTCTGGAATACCTAGAAAATTCCGTTTTATTTTTCATTTAGGAGGAAATCCACATTCTATAGTCTCACGAATGAGTAAACATCACATAAAATATTTTTTCCTAAAGAACAATAATAAACTTCAACTTAGAATTCTTCAATAAGTTCCCCAATTCTTCTGATGAATTCTCTGTAAAATTCGTTTGTGATAACTCAGTACATCAGCTACCACATCAACTGCTTTGAGATTCTGAGTGGATGAACTTTTCCTAGTTTGAAAGGTGAAAGGAAAAATGTTCCAACTACCACAAAGAAGACAAAACTGATAGCTGTTACATATGAAAGATCAAAAGGTAAGAACATCAAATTAGAAATTCTAACCAAACTTTAATCTTTCAATCTTCTGATCAATTCCACGTTGTAATACCAATATGAATGACTTCAATCTCGTACTTTTGAGATAATCATAAATAAATTATCTTTTTCTGCAATTAAAAAATAATTTTTACCTTTAGCCAAATAGGACCTCAGATGATTGAATGCTTTTTGAATGCATGCGTCAATTCCTGGATCACTTCTGCTACATGGTAAAATATACTCCGCTGAGAATCAAAAGAAAAACTCATTACATTTATACAGCTAATTTAAATTGATGAATCGACAGTGAAATTATTATACTAACAATGTGCGAATTATATCACAATCATACTAAGAATACGAAAAATTAATTCTTTGTTACGCAAATATGTTTTTCTTTTATTCAGCATTTTCTTCCTATGTATACTTCCGTGATTTTTATGCAATGACTTTCACTTCCGTTCGTATAAGACGAGCTTGTTAGTTTATCACCCCAAAAAACAAAGTCAACAATAGACGAAAATTAATCATTACATCGTCTTGAACAATAACAAATAATTTCCACTGCAATGTTTATGATCTGTGTCAATAATAAATTTATAATCACACAATTTGAAATACAACAATTAAGGGATAAAAAAATTTATTTTATTTATTATTTCATCAAAAATAAACCATTCAACTATTGATGAATGTTGGTGAAATTGTGAGAGAGATCAATTGAAAGTAATAAATTCTTTAAAATATTTTTCAATGCCTATCAATATGAAGGAAAGAAAAATCAATAAATCACGTAAATAATAAATTTAATATTTTCTAATTCACAATATTTATCTTCATTTTTATAAGTTCGAATAAATTGTGTACACGAATGTTGTTTGATGTCGTAGTAGGTTACACGGTAATATCTTTGGGACTTCAAGTCCAACTAAAGACTTTCTCCAACGAATTCCGCCACCATTATTACGTAAATCTCTGACACAACCTTCGCCACGCCAAAGTATTGCATCATGAGTGCTATTACAACTTCTCCATTGCTCTCCAATCACCGGCTCATCATCCTGGAGCAATTTTAACTGTCACTATTGTCAATTAATATGCTGTACGAATGAATATTAAGCAACTTTTAGCATATGCGTATCTATTATTATTAATTCTATATATTAAAACAGATTTTAATAATTATTATATCATTGCACACATGATATAAAAATATTGAACTCTGTAGATTTTAAAACGCAAGAATTTATTAGCGGGAAATATTGTCGCGTGTCACACGATTATTCTGTACTTTATCTAACTATTTTTTTCTACATGTCAGGTATATGAAATTGAAATAGAATTCATGTGGGTGCAATAGGTCAGTTGTTTTCTAATGTATAATGACTGTTATTAATCCTTATTCCATGATGGGAAAATTCTAAAAATTATCCACTATGTGAAACTAAAGTAAATGCAAATAACAGAGTAAAAAATGAGAATATTCAAGACAATTTGTAATTAATTATGGAATAATTAAAAAACCTTACGTGTAACAAAATTTGGTTCGTTATCACCCGGATTTTGTGGTGTTCGCTCAATCACTTTAATATCTTGACATGAAATTTCCCATTTGACTACTCCCAAAAATATTAATACGCAACACAAAAACTTCATTCTTAAATTTTCACTATAATTTATCATATATGAAACTTATTTGATAAACAAATTTTATTGTGGATGAAAACAAACACAAAGTAGCCTTGACAATTGAATGGATGAATATTTCACGATTTAATGAAAATGACAAGATCAATATTTACTATGAAAACATTGTACAAGTCAATTGTGTAATGTTTTTGTTCTTGTTAAACAAAAATTGTGTTGTATGAGAGTAAATTGAATGTGGAGGAAAAAAAAAAAGTAAAAGGAGCGGTGTTACTTTGTGATATGAACTAAAGACAGTTCTCCGTCATATTCTCTTATATGCTTGAACCCCCTACTCTGAAGGCCTCACTCCTTTGAAAATACTTGGGCTTCTATACACCATATCTTCGTCCACTCTTTCTCTCATTGCCATTGATATTTTCCATTTTGCCTTCATTCCCTTTTGACGCTCTCTCCCGCATACATTTTTTTATTTTTTTTTCCATTTCATTTTTATTCCTATGTTGGATGATAGAAAATAGTTTGTGTGCTAACACTCTCTCCTCTTCATTATCCGTATTTTTATTTACACCGTGAAATTCTACGAAAAAAATTTATATCGCGAATTAGTCAGAGTATTTCAAAATTCTCAACATGCTGAAATTTATTTTGACATTCCATTTTTTTTTGTTGCATCGAATAATTTAATATTTGAATTTATATATTGCAATGAATAATTTATAACAATTGTATTGCGACAAATGAATCATTTCATGTACAATGATATGAAGATTTTGGGATTTATTTTCCAGTTGGATATTTGGGAAAAAAATTGAAACACGAATTATCTCAATATTTTTAATTCCATCACAACTCATTTTCTATACAGCCAATCAATCTTGATCTTGACATGAAATATTATTAGTCAATCTTGCATTGTGATCTTTTATATATGATAATTATCATATATTCATATGTATTAATGTGTGTACAGTTTTGTTGATTAAAATTATTTAATAACTCAAAATTTACACCATCGATTAATGTGAATGTCGTAATTTATTTTTCCACCTCCAATGAATGAATCATCACAAGATGTACAACTTTTTAATTTACTATATGAAACAATAAGTTTAATTAAATTAAATAACTTTAGTGAATTCATATTAACATCAACTTCCTGGAATCAGATTACTGTTGAATGTTACAGAGCGTTGATAATTATGTGGAGCGTTTATGAAAAAGAAGAAATCCATCAACAATTTGATCCTGATCACGCTTAAGACTTTTCAAACTCACGCGTTCACTAGTTTAGAGAAATCCCGTGCATCTTCACATATTTCAATGAATAATTCAAATGTTTCACATTCATTGTGTTGATAATTAAAAACAAAACAATTCTGATGTACAGCTGTGTATTATAACATTATGCAATAGATCATCTCATTGATCAGATTCATCATCGAAATTTCACAGCGCTCCAAATGTTTTTGAATCTCCTGACGTCAGATGAAATTGCATCATGATCTGTTGAGAAGTAATTACGTAACTGTATGAACGTACATGTGAACGATTTTATAATATGACTGTTCCCCTTAGAACATAAAAGTGTACAACGTATATACCTGTAAAAACGTCAAGATGTAAATCAGACGATTTGTGGTTTTTTTCAAGTTTTCTGTGACGTCAAAATGACGGTAATTAAATATTGACATCATAAAATGTTTTTCTCTTTGTTTTTTTCTTACTGAATAAAATTATTCAACTATTTTCATACCGATTTTTAACATGGATCGGCAACATCGCGATCTTTAGATACAACAGGAGAATGAGAATGTTTCCATTATGAATAACAACTGTGGATAAATAATTTTATTTTTATTCAATTACACAGAAAAAGATGACACTACTGTTTTTTGTATTTTAATTCTACTGAATTTATTGTTCTTTATCATGTGGAAAAATGACCCAGATCTCAATTGTGATATTTTTTAATTTCTTAATGGCAATAGTAAATCTAATGGATATTTATGAAATATTTGATTTGTAAATGTTTTCAAATTTTCGCTGAGTTTCATTTCGAGCGCTGGTAACAATTCTGCAGATACAGATTTATAATTTTCATTGAGAAAGTGATTCATTCCGTCGGCGAGCATTTTGTTGCCGTTGAATAAATTGTCAAGATAAATTTGTCCATGACCAATATCAACGGTGACAGTAAAATTTGCAAATTGAAGATGAGTTTGGTTTGTTTCTTTATTTTTATAACGAATGCCTTGCATTTTCATGTTTGTATTCAATTCGGAGAAATTGCCATTCGTTTTCCCATTGCCTCTTATTGATAACATCAAAACTCTTCCATCAATGTTATAATCTGCTGTCAATGATAATCGTGGAATGAAAAATTTTAATTCAATTACATTTTTTTTCATATCAGCACTGTAATAAAATCAAAATCATTTTTTATAGTACGAAATTTGGATGTTACATAGAATGGTATGAAATCTATCTGAGCCGATTTAATTTACTTACTTTATCTCATTAATTACAAAATCACTACCACCCTGAAAAACGATATTATTGTATGTTGATGAGACGAAAGCAGATCCTGCCGTACGATCAAATTTAACTTGAGCTATTTTTAAAGGTTCACATGGAGGTATCTGGAACTCTGGTATTCCTTTGCGAAGAAATGGCTTCAAATCTTCAATACTTTTCCCAATGCAATCATTCAATTGCGGATCATCCCGATAACATATTTTTATGAACGATGCTGCCAGGAAATAAAAATAAAAATTCTGAAGAATTTTACAGAAGACAATTCTGTAGGGATGACGAGAATAAAAATGTGCGCACATTTATTAGCACAATGTGGTCAGTTTTGTACTCTCAAAATAAACCTCAAACTCTATACAACAAATCAATGTTTTCAATTCCAATTGAATATTCAGAATGATCAAATGTTATTTATCTAAAAATGGACACGTCGCCTAGATCTGCTTTCAGAGCGAACTCTGACTCACAATAGATGAAATAACTCACAATTATCTATCCACTACAAAATTCCAGAGTTTTCTGATACACATTCAAGTTTTATCTTTAAATTTACAAATGTGGAACTCACGAATTGTTGGAGTGCATTGACAAGGAATCAACACAAGTGTGACAATCAAAATCCATTGCTCCATCCTGTCCCCACAGCTCAATCCAATCGACTGTCTCCATTCTGTATTATCGTACCTTGAAAAATAAAAAAAATTCGCAATGAAATTTGCTGATGTGTTTAAAAAACATAAATGAAATTAATGAAGTAAAAATATGCTGATACGAAAATTCGTCAGCAAACGTTCCACATTTCATCATAATTGCATTGAAGCAACTCACATTATCAAAAACAAGAATGAAATCAAAATGACGTCCCCTGAATGAATACCTATCGCAATTGGTATCCTTTCTAAAGATCGTTAAATGATTGTCATAGTAAAATAATTATCTTTGAACGAATTACCACGATCAAGTAAGGTCATCAATGAAACCTTGCCCTCTATTACTATACGCTATCGAGAGAGTTCTACGAACATATATTTTATAATGGCAACATGATGAAAAAAAAAAATAGAGAAAAATATCTAAGAATATATCGTTCATCAAGTGTGGTCCATGGCCCACATTTTACGCCCTTCTTCTTCCAAATCTCCACTGTCCAGTGGATATAAAAACTCGTTGTTGGTTCATCATCAACTTGCAGTAGTCCATCATACCCCATCATCATCATTGTTACTGCAACTTAATCAGTCTTGTTATCAATGATATAACATTAATCCAATAGCAAAAGAAAATTTCACATACTCTTTTTCAGTTACTTGATAAATCGAATTTATGTGTCTTGTGTTATCGTGTTCACTAACCATATTGGTACTTGTAGTACTCGTATTATTATTTATTTATCAACCAGTATTTATTTGGAAAACAGGAGAAGTAACGTATAGTCGAGAGTGAATAAATCATTTCGCATGATCATGAAATTCATTGTCGTGTGTTTTTTACTCATCGTTCCTACGTCGTTTGGGCTTTCGGGTCTATTGGAAATGTCACAAGTACTCTGGACCAAACTATTGAATGGTGGTTTATCTAACATTGGTCCGCTTGATCCATTGAATGTGCCGGTAGTGAAAGTCGATCAATCCCAAGGTCGTACGAATTATCGAATGGTTCTATCCAATATTGAAATACTTGGACTCAATGATTCTTCATTGGAGAGTATTCATGTTGGTCGTGGCAGTGTCAAGTCCAACCTCAGTGAAAATGAAGCTGGTTATGTTAGTTATAATGATAGGAATGCAATTGATTTCATTCGATATCGTTTTCATACAGTTGTAAAAGAACCAAATGATAATCAGAGTCATTCTGAAGATCTGACAGTGGAACCTCTTGAAAAATATGCAAATGCTGATGTTGGTGGAGAAGATAAAAAGGGATCTGGCATGAAGTCAGATAGATATCAGGGGAGTCATGAAAGACACACTGTTGGAGATGATGATGGAGGTTATGGTCTCAATCGTCAACGGGAGCGACAAGATCAATTTTCGCAACGATCTCAACAACACCAATATCAGCAGAATCAAGGCCGAGATGATTTTGCTCCACGTGGAGAGTTGAATCAACGTCAAGAGGATCAAAACCGACACAATGATGATGATAACGACAGACAATATGGTGCTATGCATCAAGATCGTAATCAGAATCCACATTATCAGCCATTTCATCAGGTTCAACATCAACACAGTCCGATTCAAGACGATTCTATGCGTTATCGAGAGTCAAGTCGTCATCAGGGTAATCAAAACAGAAACAATGAAAATGTTAATGGCAACAATGGATATGTAAATATTCATCAAGAAGGTCAACGTGTTCAATATCAACGACCTCAGCATCAGTATCAACACCGTCATCATCAACATGATCCTGAAGTACACAGAGAAACATTTGCATCACAAGAATCCACTCGAAGACCATTCAAACAAGGTAAATATGATGCAAATAACTATGAAAAACATCAGCAAATACCACGCATTGAAGGTTTCAAATCCTCAAGTGGTTCGAGACATTTTGATGATGCACATCGCAATGAGAATAACAATGAAAGGAGTTATTTGGTTTATGCACAAACTGGCAGTGTTGGTAATGGAGAAAATGGGAGGAATCATCAAAGTGATCAAAGTTCGAGAGGAAATTATGAAAGAATGCCAAGTAATGATGGAACTTCAAAAGGTGTTGAGGTTCAACAAATGGATAGAGCGGTAGATATTCAATATCCTGCACGTTTTAGCCACGGGCATAGACCCTGCGATGACGTTAAGGATGATAGCAAAATTGAAATGATAAGTCAAGGACGATCGCATGCTCATACAAGTTATCAAGGACCATCAGCAAGATTGGAAGATCAACCCAGTTACGTTGATATTATTTATGCTGATGATAATTCTAAAAAAATGCGACATTTTGGGAATGTACGAGTTGAACAAAAAGGAGATGAAACGGTTTACAGTCTTGAAGACATGAAGAAAGTAAGTGAAGAATTTAATTTTTTTTTCACCCATATTAATTCGTTCATTCATGGTGTGTAATTCACTTTTAGGATTTAGAGAATCACAGGAGATTTATTGTCCATAATTTTACGGAAAGTGAATTTTTGTCGAAAAAGAATGACAAAGTAAGAACTGCTGAGGAAACAAAAAGGATCAAGGACATGATACGTTATGCAAAAGAATTCCAGGAGAATCAGGGTTTCTTCGAAGAAGGAATGGAATTGACTTATCACTATGGGAATGGTAGTGAAGCTAAAGTATATGACGGGAAACGTATGAAGCGTGAACATGCAGTAGAAAATGAGAACGATGTGAGAATATTCAATTAATTTATTTAAATGAATTAAGTTATTCTCTAAAAAATTTACAATAATATTCGTTCTTTTTTTTTATACATAAATTTATCATTTTCAAGGACGATATTATGCATGTGATTATCAAGATTCGTGTTCCGCTATTGAAAGTAAAGGCTGATTATGTATTATTGGGAAAAGTTGGTGATCAAGTTATGCGTGGCAATGGTCAACTCAGCGGAAACTTCAGTAAGATTAACTGATGAACGGAAAAAAATAAAGAATCGTTCATGAAAATACTTTGAATACTAAACTCACATTGTGTAATAACAGCTTTTAATATTTCTTCTCATTGTCGTTTTTCTCTTTTTCATGAATTCTCCATCAGCGGAATTAATTGGTGATTTTACTGTTGAATTGAAAAAATCCAACAACAACACATTGGTTGTACGAGCAGCCAGGGCTAAACTTGTGGCTGAGGATCAAGATATTAAATTAGAAGGGATGGACGAGAATGAAGCCATCACTGAAATTTTAACTCAAGGTATGTACAAAACGATATTATAGACATCATAAATTTCAATCTGATACTGCTGATAAAAAAAATCTCTCAAATCTCTCCATTTTCCTTTGAATTTGATTGAGCAAATCACTTCAGAAAAATGGAATGAAGAGAAAATGAGTGAAGATTTGTATCATACCGTTTCCAATGACATTTATCAGCATCATAAATTGCAATCATTGAAATTCTTTCAATGAAAGTCTTCGAGTATTTTTATTTCATTGAATTACGATACGAAAGACATCTACGAACTATCAAACAACTTGAAGAACTAAAAAATGATTTCCTAGAAAAAAAAAGTCCAGTTACCATTCCTTGATATTCAATCATTACTTGGAAATCTGTCCCAATTAAAATGATCTAATAATTCAGTTGCATTTCTTATGCTCGATGATGAAAGAGTATTACTAAAAAAAAATGATCAGTACAGAAGGAAAAAAGAATACACGAAAAGGAAGTGAAATTATCAACTTTCATGTGAACGTTAACAACCTGTATGTTCATTTTATTTACGTAATTTTCAATGAGCGTGATATTTCGATTAGGTTCATGTCACGACTCTATTTGATTCTAAATAGTTCTCCTCGGCTATTTATCTTCAATAATTGAATAGCTGTGCGAGCAATTATTCCATGAATTATAAGTTATGATCAGTGGATAACTCAATCATTTCTTCAATTTTTCATGTAATGTTATCTATTATCTATTTATTCAATTGAGGATACGTCTCGTTTCACATATAATCGTGCGACGGATATTTCGTAATACAAATGAAATTTCGTTTATACAGGTTTGATGGCCGCTGAAGCAGTAGCTGCAATGTTGGCTGATGACCTGGCGACAAAGGCGCTCAATGAGTCCACTGCCGATGCTATAATTTACAAAATGTACAAGGAATTACCACCAAATTAATCAATATCAATCAATTCCGTCTTTCAACAGGATAATTCATAACAAAATTGAACAAACATCATATTTATATCTCATTTATTATTATAACAATGAACAAATCGTTCATTTTTTTATTTTATTTATTTATTTGTGTAAGTTAATCTATTTCCAAAAGATGTTGCAATTCACTGTATCATTCACGACTTCATTCATCTGATGATTACCATGTTGTCTGTCATTCATCAAATATTTAAAAAAATTACACAAACATTAATTTTTAAAACACGCTATGTGTTAGCAGATAATTTTCATGTATTTGAATACGAATTACTAATTACATAATGCAACAGAGTAAATTGAAGAGATTTTGAAGGCCAGAGATTCATTGAGTGATTGGGAAAATAATAATTATTTGTCCGGGTAAAAATGACGGATGAATGTAATTATAAAACACCATAACAATGAAGAAAAAAATCAGTTGTAAAATAAATGTACAATATTACGATATGTAATAAAATAATATGTTGAAGAAGACAATGACTGAGGTGACACGCACAGTACTGTCCATACATTATAGAACAATAAACTAACGACATGAAAAATAGGCAAATAAACATATCGTTTATTGTGCGGCCCTGAGTGAATTAGGTGCGTGCATTCTACCGTGATAAATTCACTATCGTTCAAGAAGAAAAAAAAAAAGGAGGGGCACCATGTTGGAGAAAGTCTACTTACTTTATATATTGACGCACACTATGGACATTGCGCGCATTTTCAGTAACCCATTCGTTCAACAAATTACAAATCTATCCCTGCCGGTATAACAAAGCTGAAACGTTTCAACGTGCGGGCGTTTAATTAGCCAATTTATCATTGGACTTGGTCTCCATTGAAGTGTGATTAATAGATTGTCTCTATGCTGTATTGATATAACATTGGAGAATTCAACAGACAAAATGTTTACCAGGATTATTTGTTTACTAATAATTATCAGCAACATCGGCATTGTCTTGTCAAGATTGCGTGAGTTTTGTTTTGTACAAGTCTAGTGGTTTGTTAGAAAATTTATGGTCAATATTTGAGTCGGAATTGTTGAGTTAGCAAATGAGTTCCAATTGATGATTGTGAATTCTTATAAACAAAATATTTTGCAGTATGAACAACGGTTGGGTTTGTTTGTTGGTGAATTTCAAATTGCACTTTGTGGGAACAAGTGAAATCATTTTTCCTCTCAATTTTCAAAGAAAAGTCTGATCCACTGAGCTAAAAAATGTAGACATTCACTTTCTATTCGGAGAGCACTTTCGATTTCATATTATCATTGATAATTCATCAAATATCGCTCGAAAAATTATCTCAAGAAAATTGTTGAATATCACAAGCACAATCGTTTGTTGATTTCGATTTTTTATCGGATGAATTTTGTCACTTTGTATTGCTCATTTTTCATTGCAGCACCAGGAATTTCCGCGTGTCCACGTAGTTTGGCTCTTGATGAATATAATAAATGTGTTCGTCAACAATTGATAGCAATAACACCACAATTAGTCAAAGGAATACCAGAGTTAAAACTACCAGCATTGGATCCTCTATCATTGCCATCACTCGTTGTTGATAGAAATCTCGAAGCACTCAAAGTCAAAGCTAATTTAACAAAAGTACGAGTTTACGGTTCATCTGATTTCCAAATTGATGAATTCCTAGCACGCCCTGATGATTTGTCATTGTTCATGAAAATTCGATTGCCTTATATGCACGTTCATGGTAATTATGATGTCAAGGGCAATTTATTGCTGTTACCACTCACAGGAAAAGGATTATTTTGGGGGAATTTCAGTAAGTTATGTCAACATGGAATAATAAATCTAATCAGGATGTTATTCAATGCAAATATTTAATGATTGTCTCATTTTATCTTGTTATCCAGCGAATACCCAAGTTCGTGTTAATGCCCAAGGAAGAGAAATAACTGACAAAGAAGGAGTAGATAGAATCGAATTGAATCGATTGGTAACAAAAATTCGTGTTGGTAATGGAAATGTTAGATTGAAAGCACCACCATCTCAAGAATTAACAGGTAGGATGAAATCAATTGCTTCAAAGATGAATCAGGTCCAATGAGAATTATCAATTCCTTCCTTCCTTATTTTCCATCTGCTTTGAATTAATTTACAGCTGATGCAGCCACCACTTTCTTCAATTCAAATCCACGATTGGTGTTGGACATAATCAATCCAATAGTTGAAGAAACAGCAGCGTCAATCGGTAAAGCATTGGCTGCACGTGCTCTCGGTGCTTTGACGAAGGATGAAATTTTGCCTTGATCATCATTGACATTTTTGATTCTGTCTCATTTCTTTCGATCCGATCATTTTTTAAATTATCATAATTATTCCGATCACATTTACAACGAAGATAAATGTACCGATAAAGACACATGAACAGGATTAAGTTTCAAAAAAAAAAAAAAAAGGAAATATATGTATGAAAATACACAACAATTAATTTGTGACCGTGGAAAAAAAAATGAATAATTATTGTATTTAATCGTCTGGAAACAATTCTCTGTATGTAAATGATCTCGTGACTTTGTTTGCGACATCCGTGAATAAATCTGCCAATGCAGACTCCAATACGGGTCTCACCTCGTCCAGAAATAGATTACTATTTGCATTGAGTATTTGATTGCTGGCTGGTCCTGGAGATGTGCATGTAAAAAAGACGATAGAAATAGAATTAAGATCATATGAATTAGATTTTATGTGAGTGAAGATATCATAACTATCTTATTATTGCATGTAACAATATTTGTTTATTTTTTTGCACTGATATATAGAAAGACAAATGTACCATGTAATGTTTTCCTTAGAATGTATTGTGACTTTATGAATTACGATGAAATATAATGTGAAAAAATGGAAGAAACTGTGAGAAAATATTCATGTTTCGAATTAATTCCACTGGCTAGACGATATTATTATGATTATTCTGAATGATTGCATCTCGTCATAAAAATGATAATTGGATTCTGTGAACGTAGAGAGTGGAAAAAAAAATTGATCTTCATGCATGTACGGTAAAAGAAGAATCGAGAAACCATTTGAGGAAATTATCCATCATAGATGCTAATCATCATATGAAAAAGTAATTTTGCAAATGGAAGAAAAAATATGAGGAAAAAAATGTAGAAATAGAAAGAAAATGAGTATTAAAGAAGTTGCAATGTTGTGGAAATGCACAGAGATTGTACTAGAAAGACTGGGAAAAAAAATTGAAAGTATTGAAGTTGACATGGTGGCTTGGCTTCGTGGTCGTGAAATAATTTTATACGACTGTGTGCAAAACAAATTATAATGAAGGAGGAAAAGGCAAAGAGAGCCTAGACCCCATTAAACAATACGCGCACGTTCAACAAACCGTGATTTGAATTGTTCAACGCGATAATATCCATGAGCTTTTATTCCTCGTGTGGTCCACGAACAATTTTGTAATGTGAAAAGAAATGATAATTGTAATGATAATATTCATGACCGATTGATGTGAAATAATTGTGAATATTATTAGGATTATGTATGACGTTAATTGCAAATGCCAGTTTGAGGATGAATGAAATATTTATGCGTCAATGCTTACCGAGAATGGGATCACCACCAAATAAATTACTCAGATAAATATTTGCCTTTCCAACTTTAATTCCAATTTCCATTTTGTCAAATTTGAGATAAATATCGTTGTCTCTGATCACTTTTTGTGCCCTCAATATCACGTCAGAATCATAACCACCTATAAAAATAGGAATACAAATATTTAATGAGCTATTTTTTTCACATTTACATATGAATTATGTTGTAGAATTATTAATAGTTTTCCTACTACATCTGAATGTAAATCAATGCGAAAATTGATTCATTTGATTTTTTATGGTCAGTAAATGGTGTAAAATGGATGAAAATTATTTACGAAGCTGTAAAAACGAACGAATTATTTAGAAATTTCATACAAAATGATGTAAAATTTTACTTACAACAACAAATTGGGTTTGATGTATTGAAAAATGTCTAGAAAAATTTCTTGTGAAGTAACAAACGAACAAAACTCACTGAAATTTCCAGTCAAATCACCATTGCCAGTAAGTCTCAACAATAAAATTCTCGCGTCCATCTGATATTTTCCATGAAATCTCAATCGATCGAATCCAACTTTGAATGCAAACGTGACATTATCAGTATCAGCTGTAAGATCACGTACTTTGAATGACGATGGACCGCTCACCTGAACTTTCCAGAAAATACAACATATCAATAAAATATCAAACGCTCATTCATTAATTTTATAAAAAAATGTTTACATGAAAAAAAAATCAATTTTCATTTACTTCGATATTCGTGAGATTGATGTCGAGTCTGGCACCTTGTGGACCACGTAACAAACGTATTTGTTTCAACGTCAATGGCTCAATTGCCGGTACTTGGAGCTCTGGGATTCCATCTTTTAATTTACCACGTAAATTTTCGATCGTATTTGTTATACAGTGATTGATATCCGGATCTGATTTCTTACATGGTTTTATGTAAGGTGCTATTAACAAAAAAAAAAACAGATGAACAAACAGAAATAAAAATTCTAGGAAATGAAATAAAATAATAAGTGAGAAGTAGAAAAATTCATTAATCATTTTTCCTATTATAATCAAATTTTTTTCTTTTCGTTACATAATTTTTCCCCAATTATCTTTTCGATATTATTGAATATTACTCACGCAATACTGCATATATTAGGCTCATAAGAACTGCCACTAGGCTAGAATTAGGAAAAGAATAAAAAATATTAACAAAAAAAAATAATCAACGATAAATTATAAGTGCAGTAAAGATTAAATAATATCTATGGAAAAATTCGTAATAACGTCTGTATAATGAGGCACATTACGTTCAACAAATCTAAAAAATATTCATAATAATGCGTATAATTAAATTAATTAAAAACAAATGAGTGTTAAATAACTATTCCAACATTTGTCTAACTGCTAAACGAAATTCACCATTCATTATTGCATAAAACATCACATAATAAATAATTGCACAATACTTGACATTGAATTGTTCACATGCAATATTTCATCTAATTGAATCTTCTTGAAAAACCCTTTCTCCAAATAAATTTTGATGCTATCACACACGTACACAATTCTAAACATACATAAACAATATAACCATCACGTCATCCTTATAGAATACCAATGAGATATCCGCTGTAACCGGATCGACACCGAATGAATTTCGAGGTCGTTACGACACTTTAACTTTGTCTTCAACGTCGAGGAAAAAAATATAAATAGAGAGACAAAAAGATAGAAGAAAAAAAAATGCAGTAGCAATATCAATATTATTGCTCAATTAAATTTCGCCAATATGAAAAAATTAAACATTGCAATAGACGAAGATGAAAATACCAAAAATAAATATTAACAAGTAGGAATATAAAATTGGTAATAGAAAAATACAAATGTACCACACGCGTAAATATGATGCGATCATGATGTGTTTGCTCCAAATGGCCTAACACGATTGAACTGGAAACTGCGATTCGGTGTAGAGTATGAAAGAACGTTACAAGTAATATGGATGATGAGAGATACTCTTAGAGTTAGGAAAAGCTACCCGATTTAAAAACATGAAATTTATTACACTATTGCATTCGGTGGCAGGTTGATTACCTCGTGCTACTTGGCGTCCATTGGCTGGTGACAGCCCCCCAGGTATTTGCCAGTAAAGAAATACCGTGGCAGGATAGGGTATAATGCAAGTGCTAAAACGCAACAGAGAATGTAAGAGTACGGTCAACGGTTTGAGATTAGCACACACTTGCGATTAGACATTTTCCCTGGTGTTCTATTACAGACATTTATATTCCTATATATTTATTTGTGTATGTTTATACACATATTTCCATGTAGCCACTCTCGCTTTCATTTCGGTAATATCCACAGATGACGGTAATAAACAACTACTCTTTCCTCATATACAATTGCAATGGATGTCAATTGAAAAATTTTTCATTGACAATCAGTTCTCATCTGCCTCCTCTTGCGTCTCCTGATGATTTTTGTAGATCATTTGAGCAAGACGAGAGAAACATTTTCCGATGATTTGGAGGGTTGAAATAGATAAAGGTGTTTGAATTTTTGTTTACATTTATAATGTGGTGATTGTACTGGGGAATAATGGGGGGATTCAATGGTGACAGAATTTTGTTTTCAGTTAGAAAATCTTTTGGAATTATTTGTGTTTAATTACAGAATGGCGAATGGTAGGCAGAGATTAATGAAAATACTAACATGCAATGGTGCATACTCTGCGTTCCGTGACAAGACATTTATGCTTGGATGAAAAAAAAATATGAAATTATGCAATGAAGGAAGGAAAAATCACTGTCCCTTCACAAATATTTTTTCAAATGAAATTTTCATGAATTATAAATAATTTGAATATTCAAATGAGTATGTATATTTAAAGTGTCGATTGTTTCAACATATGATGTCGTGTTTTTTTTTTAGTTATTTGTTCTTTCAGGTTCCCTCAAAATTAGCACAGTATTTCAAAGTTTTTTCTCATTCTTCAATATTACATCATAATGAAAAAACGAGATTCCTCAAAGTCAAGGTTGACAAGACATTTTTGTGTTTTTTTAATCTCTGCTGAGCACGAATATGATGTTGATGCTGGAGGAAGACAAAATTTAGATGAAAAAATTGGGAGGAATGAAAAAAAAAAAAAAAAAAAAACAAGAAGAGAACATCACGAAAGGTTTTCCACGTCATCAAAAGGTGTCCATGAACACAAACTCATAGTTGTAATAAATCAAATATACGTATACATGAATGAAAAAAAATATTATGGTAGAAGCAAGCGCCATTGCCAGCTGATATGCAGGTATATAATTCGATGATATTCGAAATGTTACATCAGTTTTGGATGTTCCATCGACAAAAGTGGGACAGTTCATTTGAAGATTCAGTGAACGAGCTGTCGATATTTTTATTTTTATCTTTCTCTTCTTTCATCAAAAAGTCATAATGAAGCAATGGAGTGGATTTATTTTTGCGATGGTTATCGTAATTGCCGTTGCTGAAGTTCGTAAGTACCCGATGAATTAATTTCTGTTTCCATTGTTGATGACTATTGGAGAAAAATATTAACACAATATACAAATTTATTTCACAGCATCG
Source organism: Meteorus sp. PSUC_FEM 10030008 (assembly GCA_018881525.1). NCBI lineage: Eukaryota > Metazoa > Arthropoda > Insecta > Hymenoptera > Braconidae > Meteorus > Meteorus sp. PSUC_FEM 10030008. The sequence goes on along the minus strand of JABMBR010008528.1, from coordinate 18,204 downwards.
TATATACAAGTGTGCGGTCGAAGAAATCCACAACTGGACACCTGCATTCTCAATAGTGTGAATGCACTTCGAAACCAACTTCGTGATGGAATTCCAGAATTGGAGGTGCCATCAATAGAACCATTGGTATTGAAGAAAGGACTGCCATTAGCTGACTCCAAAGATTTGAGAGCTTATGCAACAAATGTTAAACTTTACAATATTCATACATTTGTGGTGAAACATCTTCATATGGATTTGGATAATAATCGAATTGAACTCCATGCGTTATTTGATTCTGTGAGGTTAACTGGAGATTACAATGTCACTGCGAAAATTCTTGTGCCTATTTCAGGAAATGGACCAATTGAAATTTTAACAGGTGAGTGATGTGTTACTAAATGGTTGGACCATTGAAAACTACTTTGAAAAGTTTTGATGACGTTGAGGAATTTGTAGAATATAAATCCTGACTTAAATGAAGATGGCAATTCATTTTGATATAATTTATTGGTTGTAAGTTCTTAGTTTTCAATTAAATGTTTGAATTTATCATCATTTTCCATTTGCACTTAAACAATTAAATTTATTTATTTTCATTGTTACGAAGTGATCGAACAAGAGATTGGATTATGTACTCATGGACTCACATTGGTTGATGTACTTCTTGCTTCGTAATATTTTTTAATGATTCACAATCAAATTCCCATGATTTCGCACGATTTTTTCAGTTCCCTATCAGTCACAATTTCGAAAAAGTTAAAATTTATCTACAAAAATCAATGGCAACTAACTGAAAACGAAACAATTTCAATCATGATTCATTGGATACAATACACCAATATTTCTCATTAATATTTTACAGGAAATGTTGAAACCAAAGCAGTGATCAAATATAAACATGTCAACACGAAGAAAGGAGCACGATTATTCTTCACAGAAATGACATGTAAATTGGTAATAAAGGACTACACACCATCATTCAGTGTAGCTGATGGATCAGTCGACTCATTGACCGACGTAGTCAACACAATATTGAGTAATGGAAAGGAAGAAATTCTCCGAACTATCACTCCACAATTGGAGAATGCGATTGCATCAAGAGTTCTCGAATTTTCAAACAGAATCGCCAATCATTTCACATACGAAGATCTATTTCCTGATCGTGAATGAAAAAAAAAATACTGTGATGAACAATTGATAATACTGAATAGTATTCAAAATATATTTAATTATCTGTTGACTCGAAAGAAGAAAATTCCAAGGTTCAATATTGGATATAGATAACTCAAGTCGTTTGTGACGATACCAATTAATAATTTGTAAATAAATAATAGAATTTTGTTCTATTGATTTAAATTCGTGACAGTTGTTTCTAATTGAAATCATCAATTTAATTATTAGCTGGTGCATTATCGTTCAATATTGCAGAAACTGTGTTATGTAAAACAAAAAAACTTTTGAATAAATCAAAACAAAAAAAACATTGATTGTACAAGATGCATTAACGTGGTCAGCAAGGAAAAAAAGAGGAATATTCAAGTCTCTTAATGGACGTTTGAAGAATCTTTTGTGTGGGGATATGTGAACTATTCTCAGGTATAAAATGTAGGATTTTCAAATGCGTGATGTCATTTTCATCAACAGATCGAGTCTCAATATTATGGAGTGTAAAATAATATTTGCACTTAGTTTTCTATTTGTCAGTAGTGCTGTTGCTGAACTTCGTGAGTAATAAATGAAACAATCCAATGAATTATTTCTTTTCTATATTTATCATTTTTATCTGTTGATAGCTTCATATATACCTGTATGTGGAAGAAGAAATCCCAATTTGGATGAATGTGTGCAAAATAGTATTGAAACTCTGAGAACAAAATTGATCACTGGAATTCCAGAACTCAATGTACCATCAGTTGAACCATTGCTACTGGGAAAGCCATTGTCATTGACAAATCTAAATAATGTGAAGGTCATTTTTTCTAACGTCAAAGTTTATAACCCAAGCGAATTTCAAACGCGACGAGTACATCTGGATGTAAGGAATCAATCAATTGACGTGTTATATCATTTCACTAAATTGAAACTTATTGGTGATTATGATATTGTGGCAAAAATAATCTTTGATATACAAGGGAAAGGATCTGTGGAAATTGATGCATGTAAGAATATTTTATTATTATTTCACAAAGTTATTCATGTTAGAAAAAAAGTAATTAGTCATGTGGATATTGAATCGAACGTTTGACGTACGTCATTATGAACACCTTCAACATCAGAAATTGCATAACAATATGATGTGAATGTTCTAGAGAAAAATGATTACTTCATAATTGTTGAGTTATTAAAACTGTACAGAAAAAGAAGTCAGCAGTCTGTTAAAAAGAGATTACATGAACTTACTCCAGTGTAGAATTCATGTCAATGATAATTAATTTCTTTCTTCGTTTCAGTTGATGTTGACTTACAATCTTCTATTGGTTATGTATTGAAAGAGACGAAAAAAGGCCGGAGAATGTTCTTCAATTCAATGACAACCAAAATTAAAATGAGGGATCATGATGCAATTTTGAAGCCATTGAAAACAGGAACTGAAAGAAAAGTATTGGACGATAGTATTGATATGGTGTTGCATGACAATCGTAATGAGATTATTGACAGTGTTTTGCCTAGTTTTGAGAAAGCTCTTTCATCTGCAATTCTTGATATTGGAAATAAAATAACCGCAACAGCCACGTATGACGAACTATTGCCTGATCATGAATAACTATGAAGACTTGCTGCAATTTTACGAATTGAAAACATTCAAGAGATAGCCTTTTCGTAGTGAACTACATAGAAATCATGAGATTGAACTATAAACTTTCTTCAGTTTGATGACACGCTTGGGATATTTCTTACCATGTAGTAAAGGATCACGAAGTAAAAATAGTTTTTTCCATGGACATTTCTGCTAGAAATCTTCGTGATGAGTTTTTGATAGATGCAGATGAATTGTAACTAGCGTAACTGTTCTTTGCTTATGGTGTCAGCATATGCATGAACATTCAGATCTGTTTGGAGACAAAATATGTTTCAATTCAAATATAAAATTATTTGGAACTACTGAAAATTGAAGTTTTTCTCATGTCTTATTATCAAAATCATATAAATCATCCAGACCACAAATGAAATTTGATAAAGTCATCATCAATTTCACATCATTTCGATCTATGTTCCAATAACCATTAATAGTCGCCTAACTTCAATAAAAGTTAGGAATGATGGAAATTATCTTCATGTGCAGCTCCAGATTCAACTCATAAAATCACAAATCATTGCAAACTTCTTCAATGATTATGCAGTGAAATTGCGAAGAATTTTTTCAGCCACCATTACGCACAATCGCTGAAAAAAAACATGAAGTACTGATCAAGAACACGTGTCGAATGGTTAATTAATGAAGAATGAGCATAAACCATTGCCGTGTCAAACCAGTTCATTAAGCCAATGTCAATATAAACTCTCTACTATTCATCTGTAAGTTCGAGTGTATGAAGGAAACATGATTCTTCACGTGCTGTCTCCACTCATCATGACGATTCCTAGACACTTGTCTGCGTCATCAACGTTCAAAAAAATGGAGAAGAAAAAAAAAACGGAAGGTTACTCTTGGACCAATGGAGTGCTATAATAAATCAAAACTATATTCCACGTTATTGGCTCTGAATATATCCATCAAATAACTTCATCTCCGTCATTATTTGATTATTAATGAGGGTCATAATCTTTTAACACATCAATTAAACATCAAGTAGACGCGTAGTCATAGAAGAAAAAGAGTAAGAGAACAATCTGGTATTTTCATAAAAATGAGAAATAAAAAAGAGAACAAGAAAAATGTTCATAAATAAGAATTTGCGTGTGTAGTGAATTAATAAGCAGAGTCTAATTAGCAATGGAGGAAGACACTGCACAAGTTGTTGCAGCTATATAAACATCAAAGTGACAATTCTGTCTGATTGGTTAGCAATGTAACGAAGGCAATACATCAAGTTGCCCTTGAATATATTGAATCATTGAATTACATCGATATGAAGCTGTTGCATGCTCAACAACACGGATATATAAAGAATCCTGATGAGTATTAAATGATTACAGTCATTTTCTTCCTGACTAGCGAGAAAGATCGTAAACTCGTAGCATCATGACGAAGTTCATGATATTCTCGCTGAATCTTTTATTTTTAAGCTTGGTCATCGCTGAAGTTCGTGAGTATTGACCTAAAAAATGAAACGATACGTTGAATTTCAATGTTTGGATATTTCTGTTGTTTTATTTTGATAAATAGCTTCATACATACCAGTATGTGGACGCCGGAATCCGAATTTAGATGAGTGTGTGAGAAAAAGTGTTGAAACGTTACGTCCAAAATTGGCAACTGGTATGCCAGAACTTGATGTTCCATCAATTGAACCTTTGCTACTTTCGAATAAAGTACCACTGACGAGAATTCAAGATGTTGATGCTTTTGCAACAAATGTTAAAATCTACAATGCTCCTAGTTTTCGACTCATATCATGTCACGTTGATCTGAAAAATCAGAAAATTGATACGGTGGTACATTTTGACAAGATGCGACTTGTTGGTGACTATGAAATATCCGCAAAAATTGTTGTCCCAATCCATGCAAAAGGGACTGTTGATCTCGATATTGGTAAGCAAAATATTTTTATGTATTTCAATGTATCCAAATGTCATTATTCAATTGTATTCACCAACTCTCTTGATTCGATCAATTCGATTGTGGTCTGATCTTCTTCTTTCCTCCTTCTCAGAGGGTATTGATAGCAAATCTACTATGACCTACATAGTAAGAGAAACGAAAAAAGGCAAACAACTGTTCTTCACGGGAATGACAACTAAAATAAAAATCCAGGATTATAAGTCGCATTTTATTGCACATGAAGGCCCAGATGCTACATTCACTGATGCTATCAATGCTGTTATCAATACAAATCGACGTGAAATTACTGAAAGTATCACGCCCAGTCTTGAAGAAGTCGTTTCAAAGGAAATCCTCAACATTTCCAATAAAATCGCGAAGAACTTTCTATATGAAGAACTGTTCCCCGATCGTGAATGAATATAGAAGAAATTTGTAATAGGAAATAAATTTCTAGTACAATTAGCAATACCGTCAGATGGTTATTCCATCCTTGAACAACTTAGATCCAAGTCAACAAGTTATTTGTACAAAATCGGTTATACCTCATCATTGTTTTCCCAGCTCTCTTCATTTTGCAACTAATCCTTGAATGTACCAAAATTTTCATTGATACCAAATTTCAAAATGTGAGTTTCTCACAAAGAGATGAAGTCGATTGAAAATGTTATTCAAGGTATCTCCATATCAAATTGTCTAACTACATAAAAACCGATGAGATATTGTAAACAAAAATGGAACTCGTATCTGGATGAGATTGTAAATGCGCAATATAAAGCAGCTGGAGTAGAAAAAAAAATTGTATCTGAGAGCGAAGACATTTCCAAGCACTGAATTATTCCTCTGTGCATGTACTCTGTCTTCATGTACATACATGTGTACAGCTATTCAGGTTTATATAGATGAAAAATATGATGAAGGAAATACGAAATGAACGTCTTACTGATGTTTATTAATGCATAACCTTGCGCACGGATGTATTGCCAGTTATCCTTGCGTGATTCATGTCAATTCCTATCTTTTCTATTTCCTATTTCATTACCTATTTGACAAAAATTTTATTGTTACCAATATCATTCATCACAGTGATGCACAAATGACCGATAACAGATACGAAAAGTAAAATCTTCAAATTTGTATATTTGATTTTGCCCCATAATTATTTTTTTTTGTTTTCATTGAAATGATATGCTGAAAGAAAATGGTAGATCATTATTCATGATTTTATAATCATGTATTCAGAGTACGTATACATATCGAATACATAATTATGAAGTCAACATATGACATTACGTGATCTTAAAATGATTCATTTCGAGGAAAATGAGTGGATCAGGGAGATAATTTTATCAATCCAGATTATATAGCCAAGCTGCTTTTTACCTCAGTTAGGTGTTTCATTTCCTGTATCATCCTGTAATGATGATCTGCTCCTGTCTAAAATTATTGCGTGGAAAATAGATTGTGCTGAATAATTAATTGTCTCTTGTGTTTTCTAAACCAATCAGACATCAATAATCACTAATTTATAATACATTCTGTTCAAATGTTCTTGTATTGTTCATCATTCTTATTTTGTTTACAATATTAATATTCATTTCCAAGTTCACATACAAATAGAAAAATAGATGCATATGAGATTGTTGGATATATTCTGCTCCAATGGATTCCAATTGAGACCTACATGCAATGAGAATGGAATTCTATGCTCTTTCTCAAGCATATTTAATGTTAGTAAATAAAATTATGTCATCTGAATTATTCTTTACAATAGAATATAATTGAGCCTTAAATCATATGATATGACTATTTTTCTCTGACTTTTATTCAATTTTCTCTCTATATGTTCTCTTGCACAAAACTAGTTGGGAAATAATTGATCGAATGTGAATATACTGACTATACTACTGGCAATATCACGAAATGAATCAGATAATGCATTTTGGATCGTTGGCATCAATTCATGTAAAAATACATCGAAATTCGAATTAATTGCATTATTAACTACATCACCAATGACACCATCACCACCGAACAAATTATCAAGTCGAAGGTTACCATTAGTAACAGTAACTTTCAGTTTGAATTCAGCAATACGAAATTGTCGTACACCAGATTCGTCTGGATCAGCTGTGGCAGTAAAGATAACTGATCCAACAACACCAGTCACATTACCAGTCAATTGTCCCGCACCACTTATTGGTAATAGCAGTACTTTCCCTTCAATTTCATATTGGCCGATGAAGTATAGATGCGGTAGAAGAATATCAAACTCAAATGCCAGGCTGTCCATATTTGCTCTGATGCCAAACAAAACAATGAAATCAATAATGAATCAATCAAATTAACGATCAATCATTCAATATATTATACATGTGTTAGTGTACGATGCTTCAATGCATCGGTGTATATTTGGGTCACGGTCGTAGGACGCGATGTTTGTAGAATATTTAGTTGCGAATAGAAAGAAAAATGACTAATCAAAATTCAGCAACTCAAATGTAAAAACAAGAAATGATTTGTGTAAATAATCTAAAAGATTTGAAATCATCTCACATCATGCTATTCATCATTCCCTACTATTATTAATTTGAATATTTATTCATATAATTATGAAGATTCAGACACCAATCGAAAGACGAGTAAGTTTCCAACGAATCCGAACAGTGAGAGTAGAAGCAAATAATCTTGAGTAACAAATGCAAACACTAGATCTGATCAACAAATTATTTATATTCATATTGAATTGTGAATACTCACTGCATCCTACCAACAGTAAAATCACTGGCTCCATAAGCTTTGATCTCTTTACCACTGATCCTGATACCACTTTGTCCTTCAGGGGGTACAACTTTTTCCAGAAATAATGGCTCCAATGAAGGAAGTTTATATTCAGGCACACCTTCTACCAAGTATGGTCTGATATGCATCACACTCTCTGAGATGCATGTATTGATGTTAGGATCATTACGACTGCAAACATGGAGAAAATCCGCTGTTGAAGTAAAATGAATCATCTGTATAAATCAATAATAATTGAGAATGGTTTCAGAAGTAAAAAAGCTATGTACATACGTAAATCAACTGCTGATATCGATACAGCAGACATGGCAATGAGTGCAAGTATTATTCGGGCCATTGTTGTCTTCTAATTGTACAATTAATGCTTTTTCATCAATTGATCTCACGTATCTATACGCTGTGAATCAATAGAGATATCTGCATTAAGACACCAGACAGTTGGTCAATATATTGGGTTGGAAATTGTCACGAGTGCAGATCAAGTCAAATGACAATTGTCTGCAATACCAAAAGTTGTTTATGAGGAAGCGCATTCCCACTACTTCTACCACCTCTCACTCTCTAGCAACAAATCAAATCAGAGATGGTCACGTATATATAACTTATAACAATCGTCATTTTTTAGGAGTGTACTACTCATCCTTCCTGTTGATATTCCCCTTTTTCATATTCAGAATGTATGTGACTAATTCTTTCTCCCTTCCACAATTTTTATCATTGATTGTTGTCATTGTTGATAAATGCTACACTATACTGGCATAATCATTTGGTATGTTAACACGTGTGTCACAATTGTATGCTTGTACAAACAATTATTATTTGTTCACTACTTTTCCAAACTTATGACATCTGAATTTGTTAAATTGTCAAACAGCTATATCGTAATAATTTTCATTACAAACTGATGTATAAAAGAACAGTTGTGAAGAATGAAAAACTATATTCATTCATACAAAGTGTTCTTTGTTAATTTTTTTTTGATTAATTTCACACGGTAACATTTTTACATCAAATAAAATTTAATGTTGATTCCATAGAAGAACATTAAATTTTTTTTTCCCGTCATTTTTTTGTTATTTTTCTTGGGCTTGCACATTGGAAAATAATTGTGTCCGTGTGTCATCTTGTCAAAGTACACCAATCATTGGAAGTGATGTGTCCATGTCATAAACATTCAGAAATAATTATAGAAGAGAAGAAAAAAAAATTGGAATGAAATAAAACAGAAAAATAAGAGGAACGAATGATTCAATGGCTTTATCACTGTGTTGATACACAATTAATAAGAATTATATGGTACGATGAATTTGAATCCCAGGATTATCATTAGAAACTAGAAGAGGTGAATTTTCGATGATATAATTCATTATATAAGACTGTGCACGTGCCAAATGGTACTCAATCATTTCCATGAATGGGCAATTTTATTAATTTCCTATCATTTAACATGAAGATTGTTTGGATTTGACAATTCTCTGAAAGAATCTCCTGAACGTCAGATTCCATATTATTCTCTTATGTCTCCTATCATGTTCTCGTTAATTCTCTTCAGTGAGCGCATGTGTAATTGCACCACCTTATCATACAATCTATGAACACCATCTTGCGTTATTTCATTCCATAAATATATTTATACGAAAATTAATATAACAATATGACAAAATTAATTTCTATCATGACATCAACTCAATGTTCATTCAACATATGACGTCTATTTGAGTAAACCAACATTGAACAAACTGAATAGTTAAAGCTAATCAACCAATTGCACAAAGTCTGAACATCTGACACATGATGTATGTGTTCGTTCAAACTACATCAGAGCAAATATAAATTAAAAATCTTAGGACGATACGAATCAGATCTAACAATAATATGAATTATAGTGTGTGTGGATGAAACTACAAATAAGTTGTTGAATTATATTACGATGATGATGTTTTTCTTTAAACTAATCTTTGATCCATGCATCATAAGGTACTTGGCTAAATAATTTTTCAACAAATATTGTCATGACTTGGACAAGTTTACGTCGCAAATCTGGCTTCATTTCTTTCAGGAGCTCTTGACTGTTGCTGTTGATGAAGAGATTCAATGCCGCCTCTGAATTGAAGAAAATTTTATCATGAATAATCTCTAGATTCTTTATATTGATTGATAATTCAATTGATGTTAAAATTTGAAAGCTTACGCAAAATGGTATTGCCATCATGAACATTTTCAACTCCCATTTTAATATTTCGCACACTGAAGTCCATTTTCAATTGTTCTAACCGTAAATATTTACGTTCTTGAACAGGAATTGGCCTGGCCCTGAGGAAGACTTTTGCTTTGACTCCATCTAAGGAAAGAAAACGTCGATCAACGGTGGATATCTTCGGACAATTCGCTCCAATATTTAAAGATAATCTCAATGGATATTACAATAAGAACTCTTGATTGAAAAGCAACAGAAAGGGATATTGATGCTTGTTATAACAATACATCATGAATTACCAAGGAAAACAAAAGTATCCTCAACCCACAAAATAACATCAGCAGTTGGAAAAACAGGCAAATCATTTCCTAAGATATTGCCAATGCTAATTTATATTTTCCTAAATAGAAACGTAGCCAATATCCATTGTAATGAAAAAAAACCACAAACGTACCATATTCGCCCCAGTAATCACCAGCACCACTGGCTTGAACAAGAATGAGAGTACCGTTAGATTGGTACTTTGCTGCTGCTCTGATCTTGGGAATGAATAATGCCAATTGTAACTGAACTTCATCATCAGAAATTCGTGTCCTCAAGCCGGTAATTCTCAATGCAGACACTCCTTTTGCAGCTACATTTCGGAATTGCGCACGATAGCCATTGGGCCCACCGCCCAGGGCAATGTGTACTTCATCAAGAATGATCGGTTCAACTTCGGGATATCCCAACTGTGGTAAACCTGCAAAATTATAATACTAACGTTAATGTCACGAGATTATCTTGGGCATCTAGTCCGTAGGAATCTTCAACGGATATTGAATGCCAAACATTATTCCAATTTTAGGGAGAAAAAGCAGAAAAACCGTTAGCTCAAATACTGGGTCGAGACGGTTTGTGTCTTTATTCCTCATTCTTTCTTCCTTTTTTATTTGCGGTAGAAGGCAAACCATATACTCATCCATGTATCATATTTAAAATGTAGGACACACCGCGAAGTGTCCAACTCAATGCACCGTTACATCCTTCATGTTCTTCATAATATTCTCCTCACGTCGAACTTTTTTTTCCTACGTGTTTATTCAGTGATAAATCATCCATTTGAATAATAAAACCTTGACGACAATTCTCATTTCCAAACAAAAAAAATTAATTCTAATCTTATTTGTTGTTGATGCAAGTTTACATATTCTCACGGCCGGTAATGTAGTTGGTTTGCAGAAATACTGATCGAGGTTTTTAACTGATCTGTTTTATCGATATACCCGGGCGGGATTTTAAAATACTAAGTACGATAATGATTACATGAAAAGGACTTTTTTCATTATTTTAATTCTACATTTCTTCTTACCATTGTGAAAATGTTCCGTTAGACTATTGGCTGATCGTGCCAGACATGCTTCAAGCTCTGGATCACTTCTAGAACAAGGTTCGATGAATTCCAATCCTCTGTATTTTCCAATCGCATTGATTGACGATATGACACCAAAAAAAATGGCAACGACACACAATTTGGATATCGCCATTATCGTCGTTAAACGTAGACGATATTTTTTTCTTGTCTTTTATCACGTTACTTCTCTCGAATAACGTAACGAAAATGACGTGATAATCAAAGTTAATATGAAATTTCGTGAATGTATTAATAAAAGAACGTCAAAATAAAATGGATTAACCGATCGAACTACTCCGTCTCGAGTGACCGGTTGGTTCTTGATGCGTTCAGACTTATAGCACCACCTTGACATTGCCCCACGCTATGGGCGTTGAAGGTTTGAGTGGGGTTTTAGTTATGGGAAGCGTCGAATTGCTCTCTTGACTTTCTTCACCATTAACTTTATATGGAATAACAATTAAAATAAATAGCAGTATGACTGGTACCTTAAAGGCACTGATAGAATATTTATGTCAGATAATGATTTTAGAAATAAATCAATTTATTGATATTGATAATTGTCCCATCAATATATCACTGAATGATTGCATTTGCTTATATATTTGTTCAAACTTTCGCACAGGTCAACGACCAGAGAATATCAATTGAGCTGTTTACTTTCTTCACCAGCGTTCGTGAAAGAGTAAAAGCTGATCTTCTACGTGTTTGATATTCGCACGAAAATGATAAAGAAATTTTCACATTCATATAATTGAATAATCTGGTATTGATCACAAAGTGTCAAAATGAGTGAGTAATCTTCAATTCAATGAGGTGAATAATATTGTGACGAAATTAACGTTACGATTTGAATATGGACTCTTGCATGTTCAATGACGTTATTGGAATTTATTTATTTACTTCCTCATTGTTTTTCCTTTGTATTTTAATCAATTGTTTCAATATTCAATTTGTATTGCAGATCAATTTAAGACGGAACATCACGGGTTGTTCGTTGGGGAACAGTTATCAGTGAATAATTTTTCGTTGAGTTATGTTGATTGGAATTCAAACGAATTGAAATAATAAAATTATGCCAGCCCTTTTGACACAAGCGTTCGTAGTTATTTTCTTTCACTCCTTCATCTGTGGAATTTTTATTTATGAAATTACATCAGTTTCAGTTATATTATTATCAATAATTTATTCTCGCTGAAACATGAACATTTTCAGAATGGAAATATCTACTGATCAACTGCAAAAAGATATAAAAATGTCATTAGTAATTAGTTCAATAGAATTATCTTATCCAAACATGCAAAAATAATTGAAATTAACCAGTTCATTCAGGGTGAAAAATGAACTTTAACATTGTAACGTTGACAAGTTTGCGTTTTTGATTTCTACTCCTTATGTAATTCCAATTAATCTTCAATGCTGGGAGACGACCAAGTGGTTTTATATATTGAATATATTGACGATACAAGAATGTGGGGTCATGGACCTCTATAGGTAGTATAGGGAATTCAAGGTAAGCCGGCTATATGACCGACCAAAAGAAGATGATTCCTGCAGCCATAATTGCTGTTGATGCTTTACTCGTTCTCAAATGAGAAAGAGATGATGAATGAATATGGAAAAATTCCTGTTGAATTATTCCACGTCTTCTACGCTTCCTTTAGGAGTTTCCATTCTCCATTTTGAATTGATTATCTGTATGAAGATACTTTTGAATTCAAACGTAGTGCGACTGTTCGTTTGAAACTAAATTAATCAAAGTAATAAATAATAAAGCACGTGGAATATTTCGCATCTAACTCTGATTACATTATTGACTTGTAAGTAGATATTGTTCAATTAAGTTGATAGATAACTTCATAAAGAAGAAATATATTGAAATTCATCACGATTACGTCTGAAATTGTCAACAATGACTGTAATGATAACTGGAGCAAATTCGTCGTGGAAATTTCTACGTAACGGTGAACGCAGAATATTATTAAATTGAAATTGTATATGAAAATGTATTGAAGTATATTTACTATGAAAAAATTATCCAACAGTTAGAAAGTACGGTGTATTTACATGATTTTCATGGTAATATACTTACTAATCTATCATAAAATTTACGTGGCTTGATTTTCATTTGAAATCGTATCTCCATTTTCAAATTTGTGATAAAATTCTTACACGTTCATCCACATTCGTCTCACATTGAAGAAGCTATTCTTTGAACTCTTCTATCAATATGCTCTTGATGATTTTTTCCCAATGATTTTATCAAATGGAAAATTTTGAAATGCTTTACCGAATATTTCAGTGAATGCCGTTGATACAAGATCATTTATTATACCACGGGTTATGAGAAAACCAGGTTGCCATGTACCGTTTATAATTTTATCAAGCAATGACTCGAAAAATGCTCGGCCACGTAATAAATTGCTTATATGTAATTTTAAATTTCCAATTGTCTCTACATTAACTCGAACTTTTACTTTATCACCAGGACGTCGAGTTGCTGTTGTAGTTTGCGTCAAGTCATCTGTGAAAAAATTATTATTCAGTGAGTGAGTAAATGAATAAATAAATCTATACAACAGAGGAAAATATTTAAGATGAATAGAAATGATAATCATCTGTCCAAACCGATCATAAATAAGAAAATTAACTAAATGTTACGTACATAAATCCAGTGTGAATGTTCCTTTGTTAGAAATTGTTGTACCGAGAACACGACCTTCAAATTCATAACTACCAGATAAAAATTTCGCTGGGAAACTCTGTGTGTAAACAATCTGCAATAATGAGTAGAACAATTGAGAATGTTCTTCTTCCATCGAAGATCGACAGCATTCGAAGAATATTTAAATATGTAAATGAGTTTCTTACCTTATTATTAGGCAGATCACTAACAAATTTCGTGACTTTACTCTGAGTCCAACCACTCTCCGTAACATTTTTCAACGTCAATACAAATCCTAAATTTGTCAGACCTCTTGTCACTGTTATTTCTTTAGCAAAAAATGGATCGAAAGGTGCAACATTATATTTCATTAATCCTGTTTTGAAATATGGTCGAATTTGATTGAGTCCCTTTCTTATACAGGCGTCGAATCCACTCACATTTGGCAAGCAGCTTTCGAATGCATCCTCTATAAATACAAAATTCATAATATAATAATAATATCCTCTCAAATATCAGCCCACAATTCCCTTGCTCTCATTAATAAATTCACTTTGAGAGAATCAATCAAACGAGAACATTTCAACTCTTTCAATGCATCTAGTTTTTTGTTTTTGTCGTTTTTTTTTCGTATATGAATTAAAGATTTCATAAAAAATTGCGTAAGCACTCGATTTGATTTCACTTTCACCTACATCACAGCAATTTGTTGTGATACGTTTCGCATCTGGCCCGTTGAAAAAAAGAAGTGAATAAAAAAATAAACAGAAACGAAAAAAATTCTCGCCTGCATGAATATGACTTTATTTCATATTTATTCATCAATCATCACTCCTACATGCAACATGAAGTCAATTGAAACCTGATTGACCCATATAAAATAATTTATGCAATAGATTTCATGAAATTCCAATTTTATATGAGTCACAATTTGACATTAACGTGAATCAATTGGCAAGACTAGAAATTCGTTGCACTCAATTCAATGAAACAAACAGAGAAATAATTTATTTGAGGAAAAAGTTTTAGATTTTTAAATCAACTTACCAAATTCTGTGGCGATAGATCGATTGGATAAACAGAGAATGAAAAATGCAGCAAACTTAAACATATTTCTGTTATTTCTCATGGCACTATTGAAATTCTTGGTCCAGCCACGAACGTTCCCTTTAGAATAGTATGTGATATATTATAACGTTCTACTGCACCTTCCTGTCCTTGCGGTCAACACACCGCACGATTCAACTTCGGTTAACACACAACAAAACGCACGAATACTCGTTGCTGTTGCTTACGCTTTCACTCTCAGCAATGTATCTGACGATGGTAAATCCATCGTGATCTTTATTCGGTGAATTTTTGACTTTATCTTATATAATTATTCAAAGAAATTCCCCCACTTGGTTATTCTCACATATTTACATAAATTGATACCAATCCCCATGATATAAACTGTCATTTCTTCACGACACCCAGCATTATATTAAACTGGTTCTGTATTGCCAAAAGTATTCCATGACATGTTTCAATAATCATTTTCGCATGAGTTCAAAAGCCACAAATTTTTGTCTATGTCTACCTAATCATTCATTGATGATTGAGCAGATTAATATTTAACAAAAGACATTTATTACAATTCCACAGAAACCTCAAACGTATTTGCATAATTTATTTCAATAACAGATTTTATTAAATACAGTTGAAAAAAATTTCTAATGGAGTTTGATGTCATAGAAATGCATTTTGATTTCGTGGAAAGTATCCAAGATTTGAAAAAGGGTAAATGAATGATCGTGTTTTATTGATTGTTGATATTTTTAACATATAGAAACTCGAATCCTTTATAATTCCATAACTGATCATTGAAACTTTCATCTCCCAATTTTGATTTCAATTCCACAAACTGTTCAAGATGTAAATTGAGTAGTTGTCACGGATGGACAATTTTTATGTCTGAGAAATGAGAAGATTAAGACATAAAAATATCTCCCGTTCTTAGTAAAAGAAACAGCATTTCGCTGATGAATTTAAAT
Organism: Meteorus sp. PSUC_FEM 10030008; assembly: GCA_018881525.1. Classification (NCBI taxonomy): domain Eukaryota; kingdom Metazoa; phylum Arthropoda; class Insecta; order Hymenoptera; family Braconidae; genus Meteorus; species Meteorus sp. PSUC_FEM 10030008. Next base: position 2,430 of record JABMBR010008528.1, on the reverse strand, counting down.
GGAAATCGTTGTTATTGTGAATATTAAGTTGTCAACAATTTTTGATTCACAGAGAAATTATGATGTACACTGCCAAGTTGTCAGTCACTATCTCCCCAAATTTTCAAGTATCCAACTTTCAAATATCTCTGGGAAGTTTTTCAACAATTTTTAAAAGTCGCTGTTCATTCGCTACAGGAAAATTGAAATACCAAAGTGTACTTCGTTCTATGAATTGCCAATATATCATATGAAGGTCGTATAAGTCAGTCAGTGGGATTAGAATTTTCTTCCGGGACATTTCAGGACATCTCTCACGTATAATTCAACATGAGCATTGAAACCTATGAGAGTTGCAAAATAGACGTCAACCAATAAGAAAATATTCAGTCGAAATACGCCATTAAGTGTAATAATTCTACATTGTTGCGATAAAATTAATCTGACATCAATTACGAAGATTAATTATTGTACAACAAATGAAAGAGTTCACGTAGACAATTAGATGTCGAAGTGAGACAGACACAAAGTTCGTTGCCATATGATACAGTAGTGAAAGTATCCTCCACTATGTACACATATAAATAAAAGTATTTAACATCTTTTACTTACTTCTCACTTACAGTACAACATCAGTCTTGAATAAATATTATTAGTGAGAGTACTCGACGTTCAAGTTTGAAAATCTGCATTTAATGCTTCACAACATTTTTACGTTATCATTTTAACATCGGCTTTCATAGAATTTACTTCTTCAACTTTTATGAATGTGTTGAATAAAAACGGATTTAAATAAAATGTTAATAAGTCTACTCGGATTGTCCATTAATTATATAGTCATGGTGTCATCAGAAACTCCTCGTGAGTACTTAATAATCGAATATTTCCATTCCTCTGTGTATCATCAGATGACATAGGAGAGTTTCATTGACCACATGTCATTTTTCTACTGCAAATTTGTCAGTGATTTATTTCATCAATATTTTTTCATCTTATCCGATATCCAATCAAACCACTAATGGCCATTCGTGAATGAAGTTTGATTAATTCATTAATTGATTAGTGAAAAATCAGCAGAGTCATTGACACAAACCAGTCCAACCATTCACGAATCACTCTGATCATCTCGATTGTTGTGGAAAAGAAATGAAATCGTGACAAATTTGAGTGATGAAATTATTTCAAACACTGGACTCTGTACTTGGGTCACATTTTTTCGAAATCTTCTGCAGATCGAACTCCAACCTTTTCCTACATCTCCTTACAGTTTGATTCCCACGTCGGTGTTGTTTGAAATGAATTCTATTCTCGGCAACCAGCTTGAGAAAATTCGTATCTCATTAAAATATATTGACATTCAAATTGCAGATATTGTTGTTTATCTACTTATCAATAAATATGAATATTCATTTTTCTTTTGAAAGTAATTATTGAAAAATAGAATTTATGAATCAAACGAATTACAATATTGATGTTCTCCATAGCTGAGTATGTGAAACAATGCTCGAGAAGTGATCCCCAAGTGAAGACATGTCTTATCGGTGCTCTTCATCATCTTCGACCATACATAAAAGTTGGTATACCAGAAATAGAATTACCAGCCGTCGAACCATTCCGGGTATGTGAAGCGAAATAAAAATGAAAAAATGACGATATTTCTGTTATTTCATTCGAAAGAGGAAGTAACAAATAAAATATAACATCAGCGTTCTCTTAACAGATGGATGAGCTGACGTTAACTCTAACAGGTGGTATCAATGGATATAAAGTCGAGTTAACTGAACTGTTCGTGAGGGGTGCGAGTAACTTCACCGTTCGTGATATTAAAATTGGTTCGTCATTTGCAGCAATCGTTACGATTCCAGCGCTTGAATTGAATTCACAATACTTCAGGTAAATATCCAATTATCAAATAATCATGACCTCGAAATTATGTACAAAAATCAAATGCAATTTCGATTTCACTCTTGAAGCTCTGGTGTTTTGATAATACTTCCTGCAAGCAGTAACGGAACTTTCTACGCAAAATTTCATCACGTTGAAAGTGTTGTCAAAGGTTCCGTATCAACAATGATTAATAATAATAAAACTTATCTCAATGTTGACACACTCGATGTTCAGCTTCGCATCAAAGATGTTTTCATGAGAATACAAAGAAATCCAAGCTACAATCAAATAATTGGTAAAAAATTTTCCTGTTGATTGATTAATCATACAAGTCCGATTACTGGATCTATCATTGTTAGTCATTTCTGTTTTCAATTTTTCAAGGTGAAGCAACCAATTTATTCCTCCGTGAAAATGGACAAGAGGTGCTAAAAGCAATGGAACCACAACTCAAGAAAAAACTCTCCGTTTTAATTATGAGAATTGTAAATCAATTATTGCGACATGTACCAGTAGAAACTTTCCTCTCGCCTTAATCAAGATATACATATATGAAAATATATA
>JABMBR010008517.1:0-49525 GCA_018881525.1 Meteorus sp. PSUC_FEM 10030008 | reverse complement strand
ATAAATAAATAAATAATAAAAACACGTGCGTGGATGAAAAGTTATAATCAATCCTCCACCGCAAGCAATTTCGAATGAGCACAGAGAATTCAAATCCAACAGAAAAATTAATACAACGTAAGTTTTTACTACACAATATTGAGAACGGAAAAATTTTGCGGCGGGAAAAAGTGTGTTTAAAAAATAGCGAAAAAAAAAAAAAAAAACAAACGCGAGTGACATTTCCATTTGGATGTTATGTCATTTCAATTTCATTGGCGTTTTTGTTTCTTTTTCGTTTTCCTCTTCCGTTATCAGCGGAAATGCGATGACAAACTCAGCAAATATTCAACGTTCAAAATGTACAATTCATGTCCCTCAAATTTTAATTAAAAATAGATGTTAACAACTCCCATAACTGAGAAGGTCGTCCCCGTTATCCGGGGTTACCTAGATCTTCTCTTGTATAAATTGATGGGACAGCGCGTGGTTCACTGTTATTCTCTTAGCTGCATCCAACATTAGTGTACGTTCCAGTAGATCCTTGAGTTGGCCGACCTTACGATTTTGTTCAGGAGGTAATGAGTTGCCACCAAGCTCCGCTGTGAGATCTCTCGTTGCCGATAGTGTTGACATCACCACGACTTTTTCCTGTAATCCAAAGGAATATTTCATTTCTATTAAGAGCCACTGATCGAAACGTTAAGAAGAAAAATGAATGGATATTATGGATGGATTTATAAGTTGGGAGGAATCTTGGACAATCTTGCTCATAATCTGCGAACAAAACTTACCGAAGAAATTCCACACTAACGATGATTCATGAAATTTTCTCATATTCTTTTTATTCCAATTAAATATATTCATTAGTCGTAACTTACCCGCTCAGTGACTTTATCAACCTCATGATAGAGGAAATTGCAGTTTGTATCAAAATGTTGCTCCTTGAAGGTGCCTTTCCGTATTAATTTGTTCGGCATTTTTCCCTTGAGATCCATGAAGAATTTTAACATTTGATTATTTGTTTTCCCAGAAAACATTATTTTCCCGGTATACAATTCATATATGGTACATCCAACTGACCACATGTCGATTCCAAAATCATATGGTATACCAAGAACTAGAAAATCATGATTTTAGTAACCAAATTTTAATGAAATTATTGAATTGCAGCAAATAAAGGTTTCCCGCCTTGCACATTCACCCTTATTGCGAAAGAAAATAATTACTCGGAGACACATGCGGAAAATAGTATAAGATTTTAGTCATAGTGAATTATTACAATATAAATACTCACTAATTTCTGGTGCACGATAGAATCTTGAGACGAGATAGGGTGTGACTTCATTTTCATGTGCGTGTGACGCCGATCCGAAATCACACAATTTCAACACTAGTTTGCTCTCACTGACTAGAATATTGTCTGGTTTTATATCGCCGTGTAGTATATTTGCTCGTTTCAGCAGTTTTAAAGCGAGAAATAGTTGTTGAGTGTAAGAACGCACGGCTTTCACATGAAGACCCACGTCTTTGCCATATTTTTTCAGCACCTGAACCAGGATCAAACGAAATTGAAATAGACAATGAGAACATCGAAATAGCCTAAGAGCAAAATCTGAAGGTAGTATTGTTTACCTCTCTCAAATTCATAGCTAAAGGCTCAAAAACCATACACAGATGATTCTTGTGAAAAAAATGTCGGAATAATCGTAGACAGTGGAAACGATCTTCGGCGTCGGCGTCATTCAATTTTCTCAGAATTTCTAATTCTTTCAAACCTGTTCTGTGCCTGAAGCAATGAGAAAAAATTAACGAATGATTATACTGAATTCATTCATGAAGTGAAGACGGCAAGGATAATTCATGAATGAATTAATACTCACATAACTTCGTTGTTCCTTATAATTTTTACTGCAACATCCAAATTTCCTCTCGCACTATCTCGTGCACGGACGACGTTACTGAACACACCTTGACCAGTGTAACCATAAACAACATATCGAGAATCGAGAGTTTCACCAACACGGACTCTAAAAAAACCAAATCAATTCGCATAAAAATACATAACTGCATTTCTGTTGGTGATATTTTGTGTCATGTAAAACGAACATACCGATAATATCCTTCTGCGTCGTCCCAATTATCAGTCAAACTTGGATTTTCAGGGCCACCAATTCGTTTACCTTCCACTGTAGGGCTCTACAAGATAAACGAAAGTAAAATTAGATGAGTGAAAATGGGAAAATTGATCGCCTTGTACTTCTTTCTTGCAATTTCGATACTTACATTGAAATCCCCAATATTATCAGCTTCAGCAAACATGTCCCATTCATTCGATTTTTTTGCACAAGACCTCTCTTCCTTTTTCTCTACTTTATCATTCATCTTTACCTCCTCCATTTTCTCTTCAATAATCCTTTCATCCACTGGTAGTATATCAAATCTGGATTTCCTTTTCTTCACTGTTACTAACTGTAATGTTTTATTTTTATCTGGTAATGGCGGTGTGTGACTTTCTGAGACAGTTTCATCATCATTATTCATCAGAAGCTCTACTGATTTGGATGATGAGTTTGATTGTGCATCACCCGGTGATGCAGCAGTCATACTTATATCGGCAGATAGATTTGAATCCTCCGTAGGACCACCCAGTCTCTTCAACAATTCTTCGCGTTGCTTTCGTCGTCGTTCGATTATCGCTTCTTCATCTTCTTCCTCTTCAATATCAATATCATTTAAATCGTCTTCGCTTGAACTATCCGATCTATCAACTTTCAATCCTTCGGATAAAGAATCCTTGTATTTATCACCACGATCACGTTTACCACTTTTGTCACGGTCTCTATCGTTATCTCGCCCGTGTCTATCACGATCTCTCCTATTTCTCGATAGAGATCGCGATCTGCGATATCTATCATTGCGATCGCGATCACTTCTATGTCGCATTGGGCTACGAGATCTTCGTAGACTTCTTGAACGTTCACGCATTTTATTATCATGATTTCGCCCATCACGACGATCACCACCATGATTGCCCGGCACTTCACGCATTGAGGGATGACGATCTCTGCTATCACGTTTGTCACGATTGCTGTGACCATCACGGCTACTACCCCGTTCACGACTACGTCTTTCACGGCTGGTATGGCGCTGCTCACGATCTCGGCTTTCCACACATTTTCCACGAAGTTTGGAATCGTCTTTACCGTCCAAGTTCTTGGAGTCATTACGTGAGTTCGACGTACGACGTTCATTATCACGTTTTCTGTCGTCATCCCGGTTATCGTATTGCTCTCGTTTCCTGACATCATCACGCTTCAAAGATTCACGACGCCGATCATCCTCTGATCGCTTACGGATATCATCTTTACGCACTTCTTCTTTCACTCTATTATTATCAGTGGCTTTGCGCGACTTATCAACGATTCTCCGTGATATATTATCATCTTTTTTACAAAAATCATCTCGAGTTTTCATCAATGACTTCTCATCGTTGCGTCTTTTGTCACCATCGCGATTTATTCGTTTATCATTCGACGAGTCATCTTTGAATTTTGTTTCACGCGTTATGTCAACGACCACACGTCGATCTGAAGATTTGAGCAATTTCTTACGTTCTCTACTGCCTGATTTACTCCTGCGGCGAACTTTCCTAGGTGTTATTTCATCGTCACTGTCATCTTCTACTAAAATCACATCTGGTGTATCACTTGCTTTGATCAGGTCATCGTTGTCAGTCCCTTTGTCATCTTTGTCGGACTCATCTGAGAGGTATTGCACTAAACAAGCTTGTAGTAATTCCTGGAATAATTTTTCATAAGTTACTCAACGAACAAATGATCTATGTATTTCTATTATATACACAAATCGATTCATTAAATAGCAGTTAGTGCCATTGAACACACCTTTTGCTTCATCAATTCTTCCAAATCGATATCATCCTCAATAATTGTACAGTCAACTTCGTCGGAATCTAAATCAACAAGCTTTTCATCTTCACTCTCTGTAGACGCAATTTCCATCACGGCATTGTCGTTTTTCCCATTGACATTCGGCTCTTTAGCCCTAACCTTAGCTACCACTCTCTCTTCACTTGCGCCATTCTCTACTTCACGTTCTTTTCGTGGTCGTTTGTGTTTTTTATGTTTTTTCCTAGAATCCCAGTTGAAACACGGAAATAATAAATAAAAATATGTAGTAAATGAAGAATGCAAAAATAATGAAACATTCGTTCATCATCAACTCGCTGATCAAATGAGAAATTATTCATTTACCTGTCTTGTTTATCATTCCTCAATTCGTCCCGCTCTTTATCAATTACTTTATCTTTTTTATGTTTATGGTGCTTGTGCTTCCTCTTCTTCTTTTTCCTCTGATCAATCGTGTCTGTATCATCTGCACTGTGCATTTCATGTTTTGAATCAAGGTATTCCAAATCGGACGACCTGCACCATAACAAAATCATATATCGCATCAGAATATTCTGCACTTCCGTATTCGTATATATGACTGAATGGATGAGTGAACAAGTTGCTTAAAATATTCATGACACCATCAATGAACTTAAGCTATGATTTACAATGAATAGAACATAATCACTTTTTTAGTTCATTTTTTTCATATTACCGCATCAATGATATTTATGAAATTGGAGTTATCGACAAAACTTCTCTAGATGCTTCGCTTATTGTCATTCACTAGCATGTAGAAATAGTAAACACACACAGAATAATGAAAGTGTAATGGTATATAAGCATTCATCTGCAATTTACGCAATCATTTATGAAAGAATCGTTAATCTCAGTGTCAGAACTCACCCCATCATAAATAGGAGAATTAAATCCAAAAATAAAATAAGTATTTTCTTCTCCAATACGAACAACAGGCATCCATGAACTCATTAAACTCATCCGAAGTGGGGCGATCGGGGGGGGGTATCAAAATTTTCGAGATGGTGTAGTGTGGATGAACTTTGTGTTGATTGAAAATATGATAACCAGAGGGTGCTGATGTGAAATCGATGAGGCGGCGTTAGAAAACGTTCCCGCCAGTGATTTTGAACTTGTACATCTGTACTTTTTGCAATTAGTATACTTCCATTGTGATACTGATAGGAGTCAATCATTCCTATTTAATTATTCTAATACTATCAAACAGACTCAGTCAATCTATTTCTGATTCTCATCCTGTTGATATGTGATTCCTGCAATACCGAATGAAAATGTGTCAACACACCAGACGAAAACGGAAATTCAAATTAGTGTCCATTTCGTGAACTACGTATGTACCGAGATGCAGAAATTTACGCGGGCTCATATACATCTGTATTCTTCACCTAGAAGGTCAGGTCGATAATTTCATACACACATGTGTACATGCTCGCATATACGTAATAACTTACATTAAAGTTCCAATACAATCTGAAATCACAATAATCATAGGGACATTCCTTCGCGAAAATTATTCTATATTACAGCGCAATATTAAGACTTCGCGCTAAAATTCAACCATGCTGATTGGCTGGAGGAAGAATTATATGATATAATAAAGAAAATGTCTACGGCATATAATTTGCCAACATATCTCATCGACTTTTGATTGCCATAACCTCAAATTGTGTTAAATATAGGGACTGTTCGAAAATGAGCTGACAGTACTGTCAGTACTAGATGTCCGTTCTAAAATACTTCTCAGCACGGCTGATGCGACTGAAACGTATTACTATTTTATTGGACATTGGTCCTAGGGAATTGCTGAGTTCCCATATAATAGCATATATCTATCCTTCGTGAGCCGTGCTGAGAAGTATTTCAGAACGGACATCTAGTACTGACAGTACTGTCAGCTTATTTCCGAACAGGCCCATTGTCAGTAAGATAGAACGCGTATTTTCCAGTCAAATCAGCGTCAGTACTGACAGTACTGTCAGCCAATTTCCGAAGTCTGAACACACTCATAGAAATGTTTCTCATGCACCAAGCATGTGGCGCCCTCAGATGGAATCAATTAACACCATTGGAGCCAGTGTCAGACGAGAGGCAAGATGGCCGTGCAGTGGTGATGGGTAGTGGAATGTCTGGCTATAATATTAGTGATTTTTCCGAATTGCGGATGGCCTAGCGATGGCCGAATTCAACATCGACATCGGCAAATTACCTGAGGATGTACGTGAAAAGCTCGCGGAGTTGGAACTTGAGCTATCAGAGGGTAAGCTCGAAATATATTTTTTCCCTATTTTTCAAATCACCACCACCATCCATTCCGTCGACGTCCCCTTCTAGTTTAGAACAAAACGTAACCCTTCTGACTCACCCTGTGCAATATACAGCAATTCGCAATGCAGCGGTGCAACACTCTAGTTGATGATCGATAATTTTATCGGGCCCTTTAAAAATGAATTTAGGCATCACGATATCTCTTTGGAGAATTAAATATGCATATATGCATCGAGGAAATTTATCTAACAATTATATATTTTGCATTCTTTATTTATCAATGAATGGATCAATTGAATAATTCGGATAACTTCTTTTTCATAGTTTTATTTTATCAGTGGGAAGTGACCATGAATCAATTGATAGCGGCAGACAAGTGCAAATGACAAAATCATATAATTGTGGGGAAAAAAATAAGTGAAGAGACAAAATCAAAATAAATAACAAAATCACCAGATAACAGTGGTGTAAAATATGTTCACATACGGACGGACACACACACACATACAGTCATACACTTGACCGCACCTCCAAATACGAATTGAATTATTAATTTGTCGAAAAGAAATTCGATCCAACATCAAATTTACGACATCGAAATGTTGGAGAAAATGATTTCTTCTTCATTGGTAAAATTAATTTTTCCGGGGATGAAATGAGAATATTTGATTATGTCATTCAATTTTCATGGGTATGATGAAAGATTGTGATGTCTCGTGTATATATTCTAGTGGTTGATGGTGTGTGATGTATAAAAAGCAATTGCGTCAAGTAGGTATTGTGCTACTTTAAAAGCGTGTATGAGCTCCGATGCAACCAACATAACCCATAGCTACATGTGTAAATGCAGCCTGTTAATTCAGCCTCATCTGCTCATATGAGTCTCACTCTTTTCCTCTCTTTCTCGTTACTATGTACGGTCTTTTCAACGTTTGCCCCGGAAAGCGGTCATCCGGACGAATAAACTCATTTGCATTTACGTACACATAACATCATATTGAATAAAAGCGCGCTGCTAACCGGTTTCTTTATAATAAATTTACAGTCTTTGGCGTTATACCGAAACTGGTATTTAAAATACGAATTTTTGTCCATTTTGATATTACATTTTAATATGAAATGAAGGATGAAGAAACATTGCTCACACATTTATTATGTATTCATTCATTTTTTGAAGTTCATCAAACTCTATTTCTGGTTTCCGTTATATTTTTTTTCCTCCTTTTTCTTTCATTTTAATCGCTCAGGGGGTTTGAGTTGCTACAATGCGACGTTATAGGGACGCACTGCGTACTTATGCACACTCGTTATTTTGTCCGCTTTTATGTGTATGTATATACATGCTCGCACATGTGATGTGTCATGTGTGTTACCGCGTGCGCGTTGCACAAATGTATGAACACTGTACACAGGTGTAACACAAAACCTGAACGTGACAGAGGCAGTGCAGAGAAGAACAGAATATAGCTGAGTGTTTGCCGACGGAAAGAAAGGAGAGATTCCACACACGTTACGTTTAAGTTTCCGCCGACAAAGAAACTTTATATGTATGAATAAGTTTTATTCCTTCTCATTACTGCGCAATATATTTTTATTTTTTAATTATCTAGCCGTTCCTTCATTCAATCAATTTCAGTGTAACAAATGTGATGGACTAGAAATAAATTCATTATCGAAGAAAGATTTTCTCCGGAAGTTTTTTATGATGCTGCTGCTTATTTGAGATATGCTTGCGGTTTTATTATGAAACAAGTCGAAAATGTGACAGAGATTATTGATTGTTTCGTAGAGAAATGAGTTGGAAACAGCTGGAATCCAGACGTCTGACGTATTCAAGTAATATGAAGGGGAGGATGTTGTGGTGTTGATTCGCAATGGTTGATTTCAGTCTTGCGTTTTTATTTCTGTGAGATTACAGCAGATTTTTTTCATTGCTGTTTCTAAATTCATCGACAATTTTTATATTCAATTGGTTGTACATTATCAAATTCTGGCAGTCTTCATCGATACAAGCTTGTCAGAGAGTGAATTGTAGTGATAGCAAACGGTTATCAAACTCTCAGAAAAATTATTGATTCATAAAAAATTAGACTTTGATTTGGAATATTATCATTTATCTTAATCCCAATTAAGTTGAGATTGATCCTACCATCGATAATTATATCTCGTCAATTGTTCAGATATAAAAAAAAAAAAATATTGGAATGACAGAAATCAAAGTCTTCATACACTTGATGATGCCTCCATCATGTGAAAATTCACCCACCTGTACAATCCCTGTAAAATGATATGTTCAAACATAGAACAATGATAAATTCACGGCGAAAAAATGCACTGAGAGAATATTGCGGTTCAGAACGCTAATGAAATCAATTCACGGCATTTTTTTTTTCGCATTCTCTCATATTCTTCTGTCATTATGTTACTCTTCTTTCTTACACATCTAGCATATCTCTATTGATTTCACATTCTGACCTGAATTATCTCGAGAAAATAATCCTCACTCCCCCGGAAAAAAAAAAAAAAATACTCCACTGATGTTGAACAGTATTGATAGTAAAAAAATCTTCGAAAAATCAGCTCTAAGATTTGATACAAATTTTCTTCATCGTCTATCCGATTCCATTGTCATTCCTCCACTTCATCTCCATTCTTCTTTATCACGCCCTCGCTCATCCTCATCCATTTAATATTGAACATATAATTACATATTGACAGAGAAAATAAGTTCTCGGTATTTGTGGGAAAAAAAAAAAATCGAAAAATTTACTGTTGCGTGCAAAATAATCGTGTGTAAAACTCACGAGTTTAGTATACATAGTTCTTACACACATGTATATATATACACGTACCTTATTCGCTGCAAGGCATACAATCGGGCTTCACTGTTGCCCCGCTATATTCCCGCCGCGGATAACGAGGGAATTGCTTTCGCCTTAACCACGATTCGTGTAGTCTCCTCCGAGCAACTCTAGAATACCAACTACATACATCCATACACTTATACATACATACGAAAAATTTCTTTTTTCTCTCATTTTCAAAACATTACATTTAAACCTCGACGTCGTAGATACGAAAATTCAATGCATTTCAACACACTTGTATTTGGGTTATTTATTTTTATTTCCAAAGTATTTTACTTGATCAAAAATAACTTGAAGAAAAAATGAAATACTAAAAAATCACGCGATGTTTATATATATATTTTTTTTTTTGGTCTCATTTTGTTTTCTATCATTAATTCTTTATTATTTTATTAATAATATCTTTTTAATGATCTGCAATTTATTGCAATGAAAGAATATATGGAAGCCATTGTCACAAATGTGTTGCCCAAAACTTTCTCTACAATCGCAAATACATAGTGAATTTATGTATACATATGAAAATATATACAAACGTGAGTTTAAAGATGTCGAGCGCATGGGCGTTGATACAGTGTACACGGTTATACCTTATATACTACACATTGCGTTGGGGAGCGCGAGAGGAAAGGAACGAGAGTGTATTAAAGTGGGTAGGGATAAAGGTGCGGGATGCTGTGAGAAGCGAAGATATCGAAGATGAAATGAGAGAAAGAGAACGAGGGACAAGTCCCGCTCGCGGGCGAGAGTGGATGGACCGCATGCCACTGCTTCTCTCTCGCGCGCAAGTTTATTCTTCGTCTTCTTCTTGTTCTTCAACACAACGTTTTATTACTTCTTGCGTTTGTGTTGTCTTTTATATTTCTCCCTGGATTTTCTCAATCCATATGTATAGACCTGAGTTGTAATGGTGAAGAAGAAGTATGTGATTTACTCAAGGCGTCTTCATCTACCAACACTATGTCCATAATCCAGGAAGAAATTGTTTCAAATTGACAAAGAATTCTATTACATTCAAATGTAGAATTATTATGACAATAGAATATGAGTTTGATATTATTTTTTGTGAAATCAGATGAGGATTAATTTCACTGCGTCAGATGAATTGAATTGTGATGAAAAATATTTGTGCTATTCGGGGAATTTCAGTATAACATGGATATAGAGTCGCTGATATGTTTGTGTTTGAAAAGTTCTTATCCAGCATTTTTTTTTTTTTTTTTTTTGGTTTACACAATATGAATTCCAACTGAGGACAGATAATTTTTGTCATCGATTTCTTATATCATGCCTGCATGAGTACAGAATAAGTAAAGCATATTGAATTTAGTATAAATCCGTTCTTTTACGTGGTGATGCTCAAGCACAATCCGACTTGTGGTTCAGTTTATACTCTTATGCATGTTTACCTGTATTGCGGTTGATCATTTTATCACCCATCCATTTATTCTCTTGTGTCAAGCATCTCACGTGTCCTCTCACACATCATTTTCGTATCAACCAACATGGCGTTAGGTCTATTATCGCTACGCACAATTTTAAACATTTGGAATTTTCATTTGTGTTCAATTCTCATATTGTTTGAACATGCAAATGCCAACCTCGATATAATGACGCACAGACAACTACGAGATGCTGTTACCTCTTTTTTTTTTTTTTTATTACTGAAACGCAACAGTTAACGCACGTGGAAAATTCTATTGCTTATTTTATTTCATACTGCGTAAAAAAACAAAGTTTTTACACTTAAACACATGCAATTTCGATTGTCATGATCACATTTGCATTCATAAAAACGTGAATATGACTGCTAAAGCGAATTTACATAAATATTTCTGTGTGAATATTCAAGAGTTATTGACAATTATTTGTACTGTGAAAAATTCATTGACGCAATTGTGAATTGATTCTGGTTGAATTATTTTTTCATTAACAAATTAATGAAAACAAGTTCAACATATGAGAAATAAGATGGAAAGCAGCAGAATAATTTGATTAGTTCTACCATATTGAAATTTTCAATATTTATGCAACAGTGATGATATCATATCAATGTTATGGTAAAATTTTGTTGTTTTATTCTCACAGTAGTGACATTCTCTCATATACTTTTTCTGTCCATTAATTCATCCGTTTTGTTTTCATTGCCATAGAAAAATTAACTTCGCCGTTCTCTCAATATTTACCCAATACCTTTTATATACCATTTGCCCTCTTCCTCTTTCCCTTGCGATTCAACTCACACTCACGCTTCATAGAAAGTGTATTTCATTCCCGCGTAAAACTCGTTCAGCAAGAAACAGAATGAAATAGTTGTGTGCATTCACATACATCTACAGAAAGAACATCGTTCATAGACGTACAATCACGTGAATAAAATCGAAAAAAAGAAAAAATATTATCAACGAAAAATATTTAAAAAATAACAACATAAATGAAAATTCAACAACAAAATATCATAACATTCTCCATCATTTATTTATTTATCTAATTGAAAAGTGACTTTGACATAATTGACTTAAATATTGTCAAGACTTCTGTTGATTTGCAAAATGTAAGAAATCAGAAATAGCCACGTATTGCCTCGAGGGTTGGACCCAAATGTATAAATGTGTATCTGTGTGATGAATGAAGAGAGAGACATAGATGACGAGTGAAAAAAAAAGAATGAGACAGAGTAAGGCATAGATACAGATTGAGTGAGAGGGCCCAAGAAGGTGAAGAAGGAGGAGTATCACGCCAGGAGAATTCTCTGACGATCGGCGGCCGATGCGCGGCTGTGTGACCGGTAAACAGTGTTGGTTGTGCCTCTCGCCACGTACGAGATATTCTATCGTGTACCGTAGTACTTTTTTCGTTATCATCACATAGTTTATTTATTCATTAGATTAAAAAGAATTATCACCATATCGTGAATAAGTGAACTAATTGGTTTATATTATTTTTTATCAACTGTAAAATGTTTTATTGTTTTGAAAATGTACGTTGGAGTGTTGGATAATATTGTAATCAACAGTTCAATTATACAATTCAATTAATTATCGTATCATTTGTGCTATTTTGATGCTGATGAATTACCATTTCTAATTGATATTCGCTGGTGTTGTTTTTTTTCGTTTTATTTTATTCAATCAATAATACAAGAATTGAAGTAAAAAATTCGAATGATTAGTTTAGAGTGTGAGTGGTTAATGAATACAGATATTATTTCATTTTATTTTTGTTTCTGCTGCATCAAGACGTTGAATAATAAGGAAGTGAATAAGGAAGTGTTAAAACTGACAGTGTGAGAAAGGTCGAGTCTATAGAGATTCTTTCACTACGAAAATGTAAAATTATAATAGAAGAAGAAGGAATGATCGTGAGGAAGAGAAAAGGGCGAGCACCAACTCCATCATCGTCGTCGTTATCGTCATTGCCGTTGTCGTCGTCGTAATCACTCGAGAGGGAGAGCAGAGTAACCAAGGGAGAAAGTCGTTTCGTCCATGAACCCACGAACGTGCTTTGGATCCTCTCCTTGTGTTATTTCTCCTCTATATACGCCTCCACACTCACTTATACACAAATACATATCGAGTTGGTTAACCAGTGTCGTAAGAGAATTCCCAACTCTCTTGTTTATGCTCGAGTGAGACTAATTCAGTGCAATATCCAATTAATTAAAATTATTTTCATAATAATTTCGTGAATATTTATTAATTTCATGAATTTATTTTTCGTCATTGTTGTGTCGAGTGTTTGTGTAAACAATTATTAGTACGTTTGTGATTAGTTTACATATTTATGTGTGTGGTGAGGTTCATAATGAAGATTTTATATCGTGCAAGACTGTAAATGAGTCGGCAATTCACGACGATTATCCACATGATGATCATCTTCGTCTCAGTCTGGACCCACCACAAGCAAACTACTGGTGGCCACCCGCGTTAGTATACACATAGGCAACACGCATCCCCCATCGTTGTATTATTCCTTTCTTTATCCTCATTTTATCTTCTGTGGTAAGAAGGGAGAGAAGAAAAAAATAGTGAATAAAGAAAGAAAAACGTATGCCAAGTGCGCGACGCCAAAGACTGGAAGACCTCGAACCGGTACAAGCTAAAGAGAAGAAGAGAAATAAAACGAAGAAGAAGAAAAGGAGGAAGAAAAAAGGAAAAGGCAGAATGAAGTGAAACCATAATGTGAGGAAGAGTGTAAAAGAGAGTCTCTCATATCATATGAGAGTCACTCGATACAATTTACGCGATTATTGAACTTCCTTCTTTTACTCTTTTTCTTCATTATTTTTCATGTGCGTCGTGCTGGAATTGTGTGTATGATTGGTTAATTGGACGTAATACAATTAGGGCCCATGAGGTCTATTTCATTTGAAAATTTACGGCGGCTCGTGAGTCGCAAGAAGGATCGTAACGAGCCGTCCTTCAAACGTAGCGAGTCCTTCAAACGAATTTCAATAAGAAAAAGTTATCTGGATCGAGGAAAACGACGGAATAAAATCAAAAGTACTAATAGCGATTTATCTTTGACGAAAAATGATTGTTTATTTTCGGATGATAATGCAGATGATGGGAAGAAAGAAATTATTGATGAAATCCAAACGACACACTTCGCACACGAAAGTACGAATGAAAAAGTCCAAATACGAATTGTCGAAGGTACTATTGGATATGATGAGTGGTTGAATGATGTCAATGGACCGCAAGAGAAGTCTCATGATAATTTGGAATCGACTGTTGTTAAACAGCAACCGATTGTGAAGCAAACTAAAATTGTCAAACCACCGCGTAAATCAAAAATTAATAAATCTTCTGATTCAATCAGTAAAGATCTCAGTATTTTACGTCTTGACAGTTCTCCAACATTTGCACGCTGTTCAAAGACGAATTCAATTGATTCGACGTTGATTGAAATTATTCCAGATCCAATTGATGATATTAGTTTATTGAATCAAGATAATTCATTGTCAATGACATCAATTGAAGGACCACCAAGTGTCAGTGTAAGTCTTGGACGTGTCTGGTTGGATTCGGTGCCAGTTCCATTTCCATCTCATGGATTATCATCATCAATCGCAATAAATTCAGCTACTACATCCATTGTTCATCATTCATTAGACAGTGGATTGAAAGAACGTAAACAAACAACACAATCCCAAGTGTCAAGAACAGTTTCAGCACCGGAGAAATGTCGTGAATTGAATGACACTCGTGATTATTTATCATTTGGTGGTTTTTCATTGTCAATATCAGAAAAAACTGAAGTTAAATCAAGACGTGCTGGTTTTTTTCGGAAAAAATCATCGTCAAAGTCTTCTTCAACTGGTATTGGAAATGATTGTTACTTCAAACGGACAATAATCAATAGACGATCGTGTGCACGTGGAAAAAAAAATAAACCAACAAATAAAATTTGTATTGATGATGTTGGAAATAAAAATTATGCTACGACGAAATTAATTAATGATAATTGTGTTTGGTTTGTGCCACCAGAAAAACGAAGTTGCAAACGTGAACGTGGTGTTTGGCAAGAGATTCGTTACTTCGATGTTGATAAAACTTTCATAAGTTCTAATACAAAACCGATTAATGGATACGACTGGTCATCAAACATTTCAGATGATTTTGATGATCAACAATTATTACTCTCTGGTGATTTCAATGAACGTCATGAATTATCAAATTCAATTCAAAGTTCACCATCATCAACAATGACATCTTCATTTATCTCGACATCATCTTCAAAATCATCTCATAATTCAGAATATAATCAGCGACCAAAAATCAGTGATTTCAATGAGGATAAAATATTTTCGATGGCATTGAGAGGAATTTTGGCTCAACGGCCAATTTGGCAACCCTCCAAAGACGCTCTTGTGTCAACGAATTTTTTTGCTAGCAAACAATTTTTAAACTATATCGCTGCTAAAGAATCCGAAATTGTTATGAAGCAAAAAAAAGAATTGGATACGAAAAAAAAATACAAAGGTAGTTATTATCGGTGTCTGTCGTCGAGCGAGAGTGAAATAGACCAAAACGACAAGTCTATCGAACGGAAAAAAAATATCAGAGATGACAATAAATATTTTTATAATAACGATGATGATGGAGATGATGAAATTAATGAAACGAAAGGAGACAATTGTTTGATACAATGTGAGAAACCACCGCGTGCTTCTAAACGACGACCACTCAGACGAAAATCACAATTGAAACGAGCTAATGGTGCTGGATTACCAGTTTATCTTGTTCGCAAGTGCTCGTCATTGCGACGACGACCCAGTAAGATTCAATATTTCATTCTATGTCATTATTTATCCTAAGAACTCATAACGTCTCATGGGGCAACACGTGACGACCGTTTATTTATCGCATATTTAGATAAATTTTATAATAAGCAGTCGGAGTTTTATATCGTTAAAAATTGATAATGTCAGATGATAAAGAGTTATTTTTACAGGGTAGTTTTTTTTTTATAGAGGGGATAGAATGTAAGAATCGGAGAACAGAATTTGAAATTCAAGTCAGTTAAAAATTTGAGTAAAATAGGAGAAAAAGTTTATTCAATATGGAAACATGAAATCTTGAAAAATATCGACCTCATTTTCTTGATCAGTGACCCTCGCGATTCCCTGTGCAACAGTCCTCAAACATTTCGTTCTAAAGAGAAACATTTACACTTTATGTGGTTAATTGGGTGGACAAAATTTGCACCTGAGTGATTTCATTTCTGTTGGACTTTGTATCAGAGTTATCAATCAAGAATGAGTGCCAAACAAATTTTTTTTCTTTGTTCCTTTTGTTTCTGATCAGAGTATTTGTAAGATAGAAAATATGATCAAAACCTATTTGGAGAACAGCAACCCTTTACGATGATTTTCAATCAAGCAATAACGATTTGAAATTATGAATTTTGTACTCTTTCACTACTAAAAATTTGGTACAAAATTTATTTCTTTATATCAATATAATTCAGTCTGGAACGATAAATCTCATTTACCTGCATTGACTGACGAATGTGTAACAGTCTGAGATTAAAACGATGACTGTAGCATTAAAAAATCACCGAGTAAGCCGCAACATTCATTTTTCGCATGATCCAAGTGAAAACATTGAAAACAATTCCATTGATAATACAATTTCGTTCGTTATTCACTTATACCTACTTTATGGTTATATTAGTGATTAACACCGCTGCAAATCGATCTTGATGTTATTATTCGATTCACAAAGCGTGAAGACAGTATATATAGGGAAAAATTACCAAGCGTATCAGAATTGAATGCAACTGTTTCGTGTATACTCCAAGAGTCGCACACGCTCTTTATTTTCCATCACCTTATTCAGTATTCATTTATGTTCATTCTCTTTCTTTTTTTTCTTTTCACTCAATACTTTTTATATCTCTTAATTTTCAACCATTTCATCTCGTTCACATGAGCTTTTACGAATTTTAACATGTTGCTACATATGATTTTACATATACGTAAATTTCATCAACGTCCGTCGAATTAATTTATAATGGTACGTACATTAACCGGCAAATTTGAACTAAACAGCAAAGGTGTTACGTTTAGAGCACACTGTGTACGTACATTTCCAATTAAAGAACCATCGGAATGTATTTAATACCATAAATAGTCACTCATTACCTTAAATGATTGAGCTACATTTTTTTTTAACGCCACATTTGTCTTAATGACCGAGACAAATCGTTTGATAATGAAAATGATGAATGTGTTAATGATTTGTCCTCTTTTACAAAAAAATTCCAGAATTATTCAAATTGAATTGAATTAAATTTTTAATGATGTCTATCTTGCGCTTCTATTTTTTAAAAACAATTAAATTCAAAGTAACAGTTAATTCTTTGTATATGTATTATCATTATTTTTTTTTTTCCTTTTCTTTTTCATCATATTAGATTGATGTGCGCTGCACCCACAGTCATACGGGATCAAGTTCCGGTATCATGATTAAACATTATATGAAGTAATATATATACGCATGAGATAATTCATTTGCAAAAATTAATTCTATACTACCAAGCGTAAGACAATAATTGGTCATGATATTATTGTAATAATATTTATTACGCAGATATATGCAACAGATAATATTATTCTACCGTTGTGTGTATTTCACAATGCAAATATCATATTTTCTTATCGACTTCTCATTGCACTCTGATTTTCATATTCTATTTGACATTGATGTGTCGTACATTCGTTTGTTTATTCACTTTGATATTTTGTTACAGGAGACATAACACAAAAGGGCTATGAGAAAAAACGAACGCGTCTCCTTCAGCCATATGCCTCGAAACCGTTGGGTAAGTACAACAACAGTCGATTTATTTTTGTGAATTGATATTTGTTAATAATCCATAGCTTTTATCAAGTTAAATACTTTGTTGTCCTTCTTTATTCAATCAATTATTTTATTTGTTTATCCTCTTTTATTTCGGTGAATAAATTATCGACGATATTTTTATTTTATATTTTTTTTTATAATGAACAGAAAATATTATTGGATAATGTGTCAATTAATTGAAATGATTATGTCCAATTGTTTGGCATGGCAATATTATTAATAATGTCAAGCTATTGTGCATCAACTAATTGTCATTTCTTCATATTTATTGAATTAATACATCAACTAGGTGATTTGGTTTATTATTCATTTTTTCCAATTCTTGTATCAACTAATTTTAATGCATCACTTCAAACAATTTACATAATAAAAACTCACGATTTGTTAACAAACAATGATGAATGATAATAAAAGTTGTGGAACGCAGGCTTCAAAGTGCATCAACTGTGTATAACGTCCTTGATGATCATCAGAAGAATGGTGTTTGCATTGTCTTCATGATGGTTTCTTTTTTTTTTTCTTCTGCTTCACCGTCAATATTATTATGCCGACAACTGCGCCCGAGTCCTAATTCACAGGGAGGTGCGCACGTGTATACACAATACTATGATGAAAATTGAGGTGGTGAAAGTCGAGATTTTCCATCGAGATTCATCGTGGCACATAATTTTTAATGTTTCTTCCTTTTTTTTTCCCTTGTCATGCATCGCCGATCGCATTTTCCACGCACATGACGAAATGGCAACGCGCAACATCAACATCGTTCACAATTGCTCGTCCTTCATAGAGTTGTTTTGTTTTGCTCGTTAATTCATGCCAGTTCACTTTTTTTATTTACACGATATGGACACAAATTATGTAATGGATACGAAAATTGTTTTGTATTTCATTATTCCATGAAGTGATGGATGGAGAAAAAAAATTGAGAACGTTAATTCATAATCTTTTGTGACACAAAATCCAGAACAAATCAAAGCGGGCGTGCAGTATTTTCTCACGAATAAAATCAATATATTTATAGAAAAAATTAAGTTCTTATAACCACAACATGACCATACACTAAAAGATACCTCGGATATAGTAGTGTAACAAGTCACGCATGGTTGAGTCTCCGGGTCGCTCGAAACAACAATAAAATTTCACAAAGAAAGGAAGAAAAAACTCAAACTCTTTTGCCATATGCATTCTATATGTATAAATAAATACACAGCGTCTATGTGAACACGTGGTCAGTATTTCCACTCTTGGGTTATTTGTGCGGATGGATATGCAAGACGAGAAAAGATGCGCGCCCATGAAAGAATCCGGAAAATAAAATGAAACTAAGTAGATATAAGGAAGAAAAAGAACGATGAAGGAATACCAAGTACTATAAACATTTAAACATGGAAATATATTATCTCGAATCACCAACTTTGAATTTACAGTTAACTATACATTTAAAAGGAATCGTCCATTGATGTTCGTGTGTGCGTTACTAATGAAATTATTGAATATATGAATTAATTACTTAATTAATTCTTTTACGATGCAAAAAGTTATTGAATTCATCGCGATACGAAAAAGGTTCTTCCTGAATGAAGAAAAGTCGCCAAATTGCAATTTGTTTTTTTATGCTATCGGACTTTAGATCCCCTGATTTAAATTCTAGAATTGTTTCACGAGAGAGATTGGAGAAGACGATGATTGCTGTAGGTTATGGAAGATATCGTCATGATAAATATTCAAAGCTGGACATGTTGATTTACCGAATACGAAATGCACCTCAACTTATAAATAATCGTGACAGAGCTTTGTAAATTTTCTGTTCTAACATCCACGCTGTTGAGGGAAATAGAATTATCAAGTGTTGGAGTTTTACGGTGTTCCGATCTGTTCCCATTGTGGTCATTATGGAGAAATGTGGAATGGATTCATTCACGAATACCCAAAGCTTTATAGAATTAAAAATTTGAGGAGGTGTATTTTATATTTTCAAGTGTGTCATTAACAAAAATGCAAGCGAGACAAGATGAAAAGATAAATTCATTTTGAAATATCTTAAATTGCACATAATAAAATACTTTGATGCATGGATTGTCATCGACAGGAGGTGGAACCGGATCTGGCGGTGGTACGGGTGATAGCGGGGGTGATAGAACGAGTTATGGAAGTGGTGGAGGCGGTGGTAGTGGTGGTGGTGGTGTTGGTATTGGTGGACGTCCACAACCACGTGCAAGACGGACCCAACGTCGTGTCACACACTCTGAAAAACGCTATCATTCAGGTGATTGTTTCTACTATACAGCTTTATCATCTCTATTTTCTACGCATTATCCATGCTCAACGCTTCCGGCTCTCGTAAATGGATGTGCTGTAGACACACATAAATATCTACGCATTAACATGACACTCAACAATATTTATCAAATAATTTAAAAGCTTCATCTTGTCCACACTGCACCTATCAGTGACGGTTTTCAATCTGGAAATTCGCTGATAAAGTTCATTCTTACATGTTACGTCAACGATACAGGATTGTGTCGATTATACCGTTTGGAAATTATACAAATTATTTTTTTTGCTCTATCAGAAATTCATTCGTTCACATGAAGCTTATCACTTCATTGTTGAAGATATGAACATGTTCGTACATGAATATTTTTGCTAACGGTCAAATGGAAATTAATTCCTCAATGTGGACAAGGAAATTGCTAAAACGACATTCTAAGAAATTTTTCCGAATTGCGACAAAGACCTTTCAACATGACACTTGGACAAAGACAACGATGAATTCAATTTACCCAAAACATCTCGCGATCATCAATGCAAATTGTTAGTCGTAATTTTTAATTTCACATTGTATCTGTTATTTATTTTACTGGCTTATTCTTCCTTGTGATGTTGTGTGTTTTTTCTCTGTGTGTTGTTTTACTATATGTTGATAATTCCTCATGCATGATTTCCTCATCATACATTTGTCCAATCTCTTTCGCTCTCTTTCTCACTGTTGACTGTTTTTGTCAATCTGGCTTTTATCTGATGAAACACATTGGACGTATCTACTCAGAAAAAGGAAAAAAAAACTGTCATACAAATGTAAACAAGAAGTAACATTGAAGAGCGATAAAATAAAATTTGGATATTTTGGGTCTTGAGAAAAGCTGATATATAAATGTGGAATATACAAAATTGATAAAGAAATAAGAGGGAAGCGAAATAAAATAAAGTTAGAGATTGAGTAAGAATGACGAAGTAGTGACTCATGTCACTCTGTTGGTGTCTATGTGCCCGTTGATGTTGATGTTACATGCAGGAGGCCGGCTAGTACCTGGGGGCATTGCCAGTCCTCCGGGATCTGGCGGCTCGATGGGGAACACTGGAGCCAACGCAAATTCCGCTGCTGCAGCTAGACGCGGTAATCGCAGACTCACGCGAAACGAGAGCCGCTATCATTCTGGTGAGTATTTATATAACGTGTATATTCTCTGAATAATCAGAGAAATAATTCATACACTGCCGATATCAAGATCTGTAATACACTGCAAGTAATCATGATCAACATTATTTCTCATGTGGTTCAATCAGCTGATGTGGCTGGAAAATCATGAATTATAAATGTTTCACAATCTTAAAGAAACAGCATGAAATATCAAACTGAATTTATAATCAAAATTCAACTGAACATGGTCACAAGTTTATCATGTTTCGACTAGGTACATTGGAATAGATGAACAACAATACCAAATGTTGATTGACACCATTGATTCCACATCAACAATTCCCCTATCGCTATTTTTGAAAAATCACTCTAATACCATAACCTCAAATAGATTGAAACAAATTTTTCTTTATCGAGAAATTGATGGGTACAAAATTCTTAACAAATTCGGTGAGTATTTACTTCAGTATGAGAAACGAGACAGCGCATTATTATCTCACAGAGGAAACACATAATTTCCTACACATTGTTGATGAATGATCCTCAAAAGCATTAGTTCACTAATATTATTCATATCTCATGAATCCAGTGTGTGTCATCGTTGAAAAGAGATTAGCTCCCTCCTGAACACCCTTGTACCTGTATTAGTTAGTTGTGAGTATTCAAGTATGATGAATGTGTACGTGAGTCTGATGATGCGTCACAAATGCACATTGAATGTTCGATTCATTGGAAGCAAAAGAGAAAGAGAGTACAAGTTGTAGTATTGAATAGTAAAAAATAAATGTCAATTCTATACCTTGCATATTTTTTGCCTACATGATACAAATCCTGCATCTGCTTCTACTCTTCACGTGCAATACACTGCCGCCTTTATACATTTATATTATATATGTACACTTCTCTATCGCAAGGACGCGTCTCAAGTGCCATATAACAATCAATAATACAACTGGCGCATAAATACAATCGAAACTATTGTATTGTATATGCTCGATAGGAATAATTCATGGCATTATAAAATGAAATACGTGCAGAGAATGGAAGAGAAAAAAAAATCATCTCAATTATTACAGCGATTGCATGAAAAATTCAACTCTGTGGTAATGTATTACGTGATCAATGTAGCATGACATAATTATATGTGTTACAGATAAAAGAATTGCTCCAGTGTGTCATAGATCGATGTACAGATATGAATTTATTGGTTAAGAAGGTGATCGTATTTACAGATTTTAGGATATTCATAATTTCTAAATCTTCATTTTTATTCCTAACTCCTCGAATAAGATCCCATTGCTTCCTAAGTCTAAATGAGAGACAGTGCACTTTTTTATTTTCAAAAGAGCGATTACCTCCTTGGCTGGAACAAAAGATTAAACTGAAAGAATGAATTGTCACCTACTAAACTTGATGTGTTGTTTTTCGATTTGGTCTCTCCAGAGGTACGACAAGAAGCGGTGCAACAAGCGTTGGCTGCAATGCAAGGTCGACCTAAACCATCGTTACCAATGCCATCGAAACGTACATCGGTAATGGCACGAAGTCCTGATCGAGAACATCGTGACAGCGGAGAATCCAGTAGTGATGAGGATAGTGTCGTGACTGAGGAATCGCCTGGTACTGGTGGTCCAACGGGTACTGGACTATCGGACACAAGTAGTACTGGTTCAGCGCGAGATACACCACCTCCACCGCGACCACCAGCACGTCGACCACCACCAGCGGATATCACTGACATTGCCGAGTATACACCACATGCCTATTGCAATATTCAACCGCCTGATGTTACACACACTACGACACAATCGCGAAGACCTGGCGCTGATCGCGTCAATCGATATCATGTCGTTGAAGAGAATAATACGGGGACAACTGGTCGTTGGAAGGTATCAGCCAAAATCCAACAGTTATTAAATACCTTGAAGAGACCTAAACGTAGACCACTACCAGAATTTTATGAAGATGATGACATCGAACTGGAGATCGCTGCCAATCCGAAAGATCCAAATGCACCAAAACCTGAAGGTGGAATTATGACATCTACCATTGGGGAACAACTGTCTGTACCTTCAGGATTACCCCGTTCACTTGAAGCTGCCATTCAGAGGTGATGGATAATAATGACATAAGAATTGAAAGTTTCCAAATTAACACTCAACTTCGTACAGACATTATATGATTTTATTCAACATTTTTAGGTATGGGTCGGCAACGTACAAAGCACCAGCCGCCACAGTGTTAGATCCGAATGGCAAACTCTGTATAACCCTCACATATGGAAAACTTCTAAGTCGATCGCACAAAATAGCCTATACACTTTTAAATAAAGCATTGAGTCGCAATGTTGGCGATTGTTGTTTGAAACCTGGTGATCGTATAGCTCTGGTCTATCCCAATAACGATCCAATTAGTTTCATGTGTGCTTTCTATGGTTGTCTTCAAGCTGGAATAGTACCAGTACCAATCGAAGTACCGCTGAGCCGTCGTGACGCTGGATCACAACAAATTGGCTTTCTACTTGGCAGCTGCGGCATACAGGTGGCACTAACCAGCGAGGCGTGCCTCAAAGGCCTACCGAAGACTGCTGCTGGTGAGGTCGTTGCCTTCAAGGTACATGGAAAATAATATCTCCAATCAAAGATGTTCCATTCGATTGACACTTTCAATTCATAAAATATGGGATAATATTTGAGGAAATTTGCATAATAAATATTCTGCAGAATTGATTGGAAAATTTACAGTTCATTTTCTCTCGGTTCTTAGGGATGGCCGAAGTTGCATTGGTTTGTAACTGAACACTTGGGAAAAACGCCGAAAGATTGGTTGCCACCACCACGATTAACCGATGACACACCGGCGTATATTGAATATACAACTGATAAAGACGGTTCAGTGATGGGTGTAACTGTAACAAGATCAGCGATGTTAGCAAATTGTCGTGCGTTAACAATGGCGTGCGGTTATACCGAGGGTGAAAACACAGTTTGTGTATTAGATTTCAAGCGCGAAGTTGGTTTGTGGCATAGTACACTGACAAGTATATTAAATGGTATGCACGTAATATTTATACCATACGCCTTGATGAAAGTGAATCCCGCAAGTTGGATGCAGATGATAACGAAGCATCGTGCAAGTGTAGCTGTAGTTAAATCGCGAGATCTACATTGGGGTTTACTGGCAACTAAGGATCATAAAGACATATCGCTGGCATCATTAAGACTGTTATTGGTTGCTGACGGTGCTAATCCATGGTCATTGTCATCGTGCGATCAATTTTTGTCTGTATTTCAATCGAAGGGTCTTCGACCTGATGCAGTTTGTCCTTGTGCATCATCGAGTGAAGCATTGACGGTATCAATAAGAAGACCAGGACGTGCCGGTGTCAATGCAACTGGTCGTGGTGTTTTATCCATGTCCGGATTGAGTTTTGGCGTTGTAAGAGTAGATCAAGAAAATTCATTGACATCATTGACGTTGCAAGATTGCGGTCAAGTAATGCCTGGCAGTGAGTAAAAACGGAAACATTAGTTAATGGAATCTATTTTATTTCTCATTTCGATCACCGTTGATATTGAACATTTTAATTTTATAGGTATTGTTGTGGTCGTGAAGATGGAAGGTCAACCATTCATATGTAAAACAGATGAAGTTGGTGAAATCTGCGTTCACAATACAGCAACAGCCAGCCAATACTGGGGCCTACAGGGTTTAACAAACAATTCTTTCAAAGTATCGCCGTTACAACCGGATGGTAAAACAGTCGGCGATGCTGAATATGTGCGTTCTGGTTTATTGGGATTCCTTGGACCCGGTGGTCTGATATTCGTATGTGGTTCACGCGATGGCCTAATGACTGTCACAGGTCGTAAACACAATGCCGATGACATAATTGCTACAGTATTAGCAGTGGAACCAATGAAATTCATTTATCGTGGTAGAATAGCTGTATTCAGCGTTCGGGTTTTGCGTGATGAAAGAATATGCGTTGTTGCGGAACAACGACCCGATTGTAGTGAGGAAGAGGTATTGATCAGAACAGAGCAACTGATACCAATCATAGAAATGTAGAGAGTCATTCGTATGAAATATTTTTTCAGAGTTTCCAATGGATGTCGCGAGTACTGCAAGCTGTAGATTCTATCCACGCTGTTGGAATTTATTGTCTTGCATTGGTGCCACCAAATTATTTGCCAAAAACACCTCTAGGTGGAATTCATTTATCAGAGACGAAACGAAGGTTCCTCGAGGGCGCTTTACATCCAGCAAATGTTCTACTATGTCCACACACATGCGTGACTAATTTACCGAAACCTCGTGAAGTACATTCAGGTAAGTTTGGAACACATGATGATTTTGTGTGGTTTTTTGGATATTTAAGTAAGTGGTCCGCATGTCAGTAAAATGAAGTATTGATCGCGTGAAAAAAAAAAAAAACCGAATATGGAAACATTGTGAGAGTACATAGGATAATATTCAGATTCATTTCAAGGTGGTCTTTTGACATTTGATTCAATGAATTGTGTTTGTTCCGTCGTCTCATCATAATAGAACTGTAGCTGAAGCGCCATTCATTTACTTTCATATTCACTGTACCGCATTCTCACTCTAGTGGATCGTATCAAAGATTCATTCATCGAATCACGAGGAAAAGAGAGAAAAGGGAAGATCAATAAATAAACGCAGATACTCCACTCAATTTGGGTCTATTGATTGATATTTACTATGGGAATGAATTTTTTTGAAAGTAGATTGTTTTCTAGAGTAGTGAGTTACATTTCACATATCGAGGAGGGAGCTACGGATTATTCAACATGAACAATATTTATTTATTTATCCATTTGGTCATATTTTAATTTGAAAAATGGCATACCATCTACCTCACACAATATTTTATAACTGTTAACTTCAAATTCATTTGGCTGAGTCCTGAACAATCATCCACATATCACACATTTTGCATGAACACATTCTTATTCAAACAAATCAAATCGCCACACTATTTCAAAAAAGATAACTAACAACATCCGTTCAATTTCTCAATATTTTTTTTTTCAAAATACTTCATTGCCGCTGACAGAATATTCAATTTTTTTATTCAAAACACACCAATCGCAGCGCTATTAATGCTCTTCCATCGCCAAATAATATGGGCGGCTAGAAATCAGTTTGAATACAATAATAATTGATGTGGTGACAAAATTTTGCATCAAACTCAATTCTAATATTCTGACTTTCCGGCCTCGGTCAGGAAAAGTAGGGTTACAAGCCTACTCTCATTAATTGGGTTGAGTGTTTGCGTTGATTTACTAACAGAATGGTGCGGGGGCGTGTAGCGGGGGATTCTGTTTCAGATGTGGGTCCTGCGAGCGTCATGGTGGGTAACATTGTCCAGGGGAATCGTTTAGCATCGGCACAAGGGCGTGATTTAGGTGTACTAGATGAAGATAGCGACAATGCTAAAAAGGTAACTTGATCACAAGTGTATGTGAGTTATACGATTCTATCAAAATATCATCATTATGTATTGCAGTATCAATTTATTTCGGAAATTCTCCGATGGCGTGCGGTCAGCACTTCCGATCATGTTATTTTCACATCACTCAATGCCAAAGGTGCTGTTGCTACGTCTTTATCATGCTCACAATTACACAAAAAAGCCGAAAGAATTGGGAATTTATTGATGGAGCGTGGTAGAATAAATACTGGTGATCATGTAGCTTTGATATTTCCACCTGGTACTGATTTAATTTGTGCATTCTACGGTTGTCTTTACGTCGGCGCGGTCCCGGTCACTATTCGGCCGCCGCATCCACAGAATCTGCAAACAACATTGCCAACAGTGCGAATGATTGTTGACGTCAGTAAATCTGTTCTTGTTTTAACCAACCAAAATATTCTGAAGTTGCTCAAAACCAAGGTAATTATATAAAACTACAATTTTATAAACACTAGTCAGAGACACTTCAATGCTCAATCTTCGGATTTATATTATCTCCCAGGAAGCCAACAATGTTGTTGACATGAAAAGCTGGCCAACAGTCCTCGATATGGACGACATGCCAAAGAAGAAATTACCTGTAATGTATCGAGCGCCTACTGCTGAAATGCTTGCGTACTTGGATTTCAGTGTTTCAACAACGGGAATGCTCGCTGGAATAAAAATGTCACATGCTGCAGTAACTTCCCTGTGTCGTGCGATGAAACTGGCTTGTGAATTATATCCATCACGACACATCGCCTTGTGTCTAGACCCATACTCAGGTTTAGGATTTGCCCTGTGGTGCTTGAGCAGTATTTACAGTGGACATCATTCCATACTTATTCCACCATCAGAAGTAGAAGCAAACCCAGCATTATGGCTATCAGCCGTCAGTCAATCAAGAGTTCGTGATACATTTTGTTCTTATGGTGTGATGGAATTATGTACGAAGGGATTGGGCTCATCAGTTCATGCATTGAAAGCACGTGGTGTCAGTTTGGCATGTGTGAGAACATGTGTTGTTGTAGCTGAAGAACGTCCCAGGATTGCACTCACAACGAGCTTCAGCAAACTATTTTCTGCGCTTGGTCTCAGTCCACGCGCAGTCTCCACATCATTCGGATGTCGTGTGAATACCGCCATTTGTTTACAGGTAAATGAATAGGTCTACCGCTGTTCAACAATTTGTTTTTCCCCCAATAGACCAGATCCAAAGGACGAAAACTTTTTCCCTATAGTATTCAAAGTAAAATTTTCTCAAGATTCCAACTACATCCGGGTACGTTTTTTTTTATAATCGCGCGCACATCGTTGAATCTGTCAGACATGGATTCAGAATTAAAGAGTATACGTGACCAACACCGATCATTAGAAATAAATGCGGAAATCACTGCAGCTTTCACCCTTTTCAAAATCGGATTTATGAGCTATGGAGCGATGTTATCTTCAGATGCTATCAGCATAACAAATTGTATCATTTAAAAGGCATTCCTGCACTACGCCATATGGTGTGCCTGCACCTTTAACTAACAAAGCGTCTCACGCCATATGGTGTGCCAACTATGGAAAAAAATTGATTCGAGACGATAAATAAACATGAAGATTCACTTCAGTCTACATTTGCAGAACTGTACAAATTTCTATAGGATTGTCATCACACTGCAATAACACTTATGAAAGATTTTTTCATACAGTCGATCATATCTTACATTTTGCTTGCAGGGCGCTTCGAGTCCGGAACCATCAACAGTCTATGTCGATCTTCGTGCATTACGCAACGATCGTGTCTCTCTAGTTGAACGCGGAAGCCCACACTCACTTTGTTTGATGGAATCTGGAAAACTACTACCAGGTGTTAAAGTGATAATAGCCAATCCAGAGACCAAAGGACAATGCGGTGACTCTCATTTGGGTGAAATTTGGGTCCAATCTGCACACAATGCCAGCGGTTATTTCACTATTTATGGAGACGAAAGCGATTACGCGGATCACTTCAATGCACGATTAGTAACGGGTAGTACAGGTGAAGTGTATGCTCGTACGGGCTACCTTGGATTTTTACGACGGACTGAGTGTGTCCAACAATCAGCTGTCGGTGAAGTCCCAGGTGAAACAGCGCCTGCAGAGATTGATATTCCACCAGCTGAATCTGAACTCCATGACGCTGTATTCGTTGTCGGTGCATTGGATGAGGCAATTTTACTGCGCGGGATGCGATACCATCCGATTGATATAGAAAATAGTGTTATGCGATGTCACAAAAAAATTGCTGAATGGTGAGATTTATTTCCATTAAGAGAGTCTAAAAGCTAATTTCATTAAACTTCAATCACATTTACTATGTGATCACTTATAAGTGCGCTGATGGTGCTTTTGGCTTATTCTTTCCCGAGTAATGCAAAGGCCTGTGAAAGTTGATCCAGATTTAGCTAATTGCTTATTTAATTTCAATATGAAATAGTTGTCGATAATTAATGATGTTATTTTACACTCTGCTTCTTTTTTCAGCGCTGTATTCACGTGGACCAATTTACTCGTTGTTGTGGTGGAATTAAATGGCAGTGAGAGCGAAGCTCTCGATCTCGTTGCATTAGTGACAAGCGCTGTGCTGGAAGAACATCATTTAGTTGTTGGTGTAGTTGTAGTTGTCGACCCTGGTGTTGTGCCAATCAATTCACGTGGTGAAAAACAACGGATGCATTTGCGTGATGGATTTTTGGCGGATCAATTAGATCCTATATATGTCGCGTATAATATGTGAACACTCATAAGAGTCAAACTGGTATTAGAGTTCATTTTATTTTTTGCCACAATGATGACGAATTGTGGTGATTACAATCCACATAATGACATCACAATCATCAAATGTGCATCGACGTAGTTGAATTATCAATTTTTGTTCCATCGAAACTAGACACAGAGAAGAAAATGAAACGATTCAGTAGCTATCACTTCAAGTTTCCATCTGTATCGTGTCTTCATTGTCCCGTCAAAATAGTTCTTATTATTTGTTCGATCAAAATAGCACTTTTATATGACAGAGTACGTAATTTTTTCCACATATTTAAAATGAGTGTCTGTACGTATATGAATGTTTGTGTGAACGTTCAGAGTCCCGTTAATGGTCGTGTGATCAAATGGAAAAATAGATTATGCTCCCCCATTCTCTCATGAAAATTGACAATGACTATAAGTTCGTGGTTAATATTTACCATATAGGCAGCTATGTATAATTTATTTTCTAATATTTCTTGCGCTCCATGACGATTTTGGAGCAGACTGAAAGTGATCGACCGGACAATAATATATATATTGATATATTATATTGGTCGTGTTTAAAATGATGGAAAAATATTATGGATAACAATTTGAAATGTGCATTGACGCTATGGAATTTCATTCGCACAGGTTCCTTTTTTTTTGTTTTCCATTCATGCATCCATTTGGACAATTTTGTAATTCATGAATACGTTCATTTTCTACGTAATATACTCTGATAATCGAGCACAGATTCAAGAAGACACCGTTATATGTTAGGCGGTGAAACGGAAATACCGCGCGTTCAAAAAAGGATGAGCGAAAAAAAATTATACTGACGTGGAACTCGATTTCGAATGATTTCAATCCTAAATTCGATTCGAATTTCACTCATGTTTTCATCAGTATTTATATATAAAAATGCAGTTTACCGAGTCACAAATTTCTTTACGCACGAACCGATCAACAATATTTTACAATGAATTGATTCGTTAATAGTTGACTTTAAGATAATTTCTCTCAAAGAATGGATACATAAAAAAAGAATGACGAGCAAAAACACAGAACACAATTTATTTCTTCATTCGTTATTATTATTTTTTTCATTTTGGCATTAATGCGCGTAATTTTTCGTCTCATATTTTTTTCCAGACGCCATCTTGTCATAAAGATGTACAGTTGTTAATAGTTTTATAATTTTTATATTAATCTTGTTAGATTAAAATCACACTCACTTGTCTTTCCGTTATGATTATTATCAATATTATGATTTTTTTTCTATTTTCGTTTGTTTTATCTCTTCCTATCATTGTCTATTTATCTGCGATTGATTCGATAGGATATAAAATAGTGGTTGTGTATCGTTTAGTGCAATCTGCGTAATCTGACAAGTGAAAACCCGATATTGTTTATGCTACGACGACAATGCGATATATATATACATAATGGATGTATCCTTGTAAATATTTCATATAATAATAATAATTGAAGATGGAAAAGTACAGAGGTGAAGGAAGAATACACAATTTTTTTTTCTTCTTCAATCTGCATTGTTCACAATGCGAGACTTCGATGTCTCCCTAACACTTTAGTTGAGAATTTTAATATGAGCACGATCGAATGATTCAAAATTTATTGTGCCATGTCATTGCATTAGAGCACAAAACTGTTTTCTGTATCTGTCTATGATGTATTGTTATTTATAATTTCGTGATTGAAAAATTCAGAAAAGGAATGAATCATAATAGCTTGGAGAGTGTGTGTCTCAATTATTCTGAATAATCACCGGGATGTCAGATAGAAATGAAGATTTTACACAACTCATGTATATTTGAACGGTCTGTAATTTTTTCATGCAATTAACATCGTCTCTACAATGTTATGAACAATTATATCCAACATATATTGATGAAAAGTAGTTTCAGCAACGAATTATTGAGCATAGAGATTAAAGAAATGTAACTGTCGATTTAATATTTTTCTCCTTGATTTAAATATCTTGCCCTCAGAGAAAATGAAACTATTAAATCGTCGGGCCTATACACAATACTTGTGGCTTGAGCGAATGTAGCTTCATTTACACGGAAGATATCTTGATAGCAATTACACTTTATCAAGAGAAGAAAATGTATTGGAAATTGATCGAGGAACGACTTTTACACAAACATTATTTTCGATTCTCAATTAGAAAATGAAAAAAAAGAAAATTATGTTTTGTCACATGTACGTATATGTGATGGGAATTATTATTGTGGGGAAGAGTATGGGGAATGTGGTTTCTATTATGTATAAATGTTAATAACCGGTAGTCGCTAGGAATGTGGAATACTTGTCATTTTATTATATTGCCCACATTCATTCTCTTCCCCCTTTGACTTCTTTGACTTTCACTATCACTTTTTATCTTCCTCTATTTGTGAATTCCCATCTGTATTCGATGTTTTTTTCACGCCCTATATACATAGAAAACTTAAACCCTTGTGGAATTTGAAATATTTCAGTTTTTCTCAAAAAGTGGCTCCTGTGGGCATTTCATAACTCGCTGCAATAAAATTTAAGTAGAAATTATCAATCAATTCTTCCCATATTAGTGGCCATGTGTTCACAAATATCTGTATGTATATAAATGGAAAAAAAAAAAAAATCTTTCATTCTTTAGTTTTTCCTAGTGACGATAATAATGTAAACTTAAATGTTAAGTAACCTTTGATATGATAATTGGAAAATTGTCAATAGGACATTAGGGTTTACAATGTCAAACTAATGATAATTAAAATGTCTCGTAGTCGCCTCACTGTCCCATTCTCTCATCACTCCCATATTCTCGAATATATAATAATTTCTACTGTCCCCGAATTTCACACATTGTATGTCCCCAGCCCTTAACCATCACCTGAGTTCATCACCGAATAATGTGAAATGAAAGAATAAATTTGTAAGACTACCGCAGCAGTTTTTGTAGCATTTTTTAAAATGAAAAGTACAGGAATAAAATAAAACAAATAATGAACAGGAGCGAAAGAACTGAGATTAGCGAGAACATTTCGCAAAGAGTACAATCCAATTCTCTACAATGCGTGAATGATATGAGTATTTCGACTGTATCGCGGATTATGGAAATATTCACTACGAACTGTGTTATACACTACGCCATGCTCACTTTCAAATGGTCGATGATTTACATGACATCTAATACCATATAATACTGTTGAAATAAAAACCACTATTTCCATTGTTTGAAATAACAACCATTGAGCTCAATGCCAGACTTCATTAATAAACGTATTGTACATTTTCGAATATGTTTTTATCAATATATTTGTTCAAATCTAGAAGAATTTATTCTACTGCGAAATTATACTCATTTATGTTTGCAATCACCGACTGACTCAATAATCAATTTTGAA
Organism: Meteorus sp. PSUC_FEM 10030008; assembly: GCA_018881525.1. NCBI lineage: Eukaryota > Metazoa > Arthropoda > Insecta > Hymenoptera > Braconidae > Meteorus > Meteorus sp. PSUC_FEM 10030008. The sequence goes on along the minus strand of JABMBR010008517.1, from coordinate 17,028 downwards.
AATTCGCGCGTCTCCAACATGGCTACCAACTTGACATCAGAATGACAGCTCATATATCTTTAGCATTTTAGGAGAACTATCCAAGGGTGCAACCCAAATCGTCTATTATTATTAAAGAAGTCATATCGTCCAGTTTTGAAGGACGACAATTATTTGATTGTCGTTCTCAGGTTGTATCAACAAAACCATGATTCTCGTTGCTATGACAACCAATAAAATTTGGTTCACGTAGTCCCGGAATGTATGTGCGCGCACATCGCCAATATATCCCGCCAAAAAGCAAACATGCATACATAAATAGTATAATGATGCAACACCGTGGACCAGATGGACAAATATGGAATGAATAAAAATTAAAAACATTCCGACGAAACGCCATATAACTATAGACTGATACAAACGAATCGATTGAATTTTTCACCTGATAAAAAAATATGGGTATGAAAAGAAAAGAACGGAATGGAAAAAGCATGCCGAAGAAAGAGAACAGATGAGAGAGAAAGAACGAGGGGGGAGAACGAATAAACGCCGAACTCGCCCAACATATAGAATGTGAACGTGGTATGGTCGGGTGCCGGGTGGCAATATATCCTGTAAAGTTAACAGTCAACTGTTGGCAGTGGCAGGCAGAAGTGTGTTTGTGCGACTGTGTTACTATTCGTTTTCTCCCATGTAACCGTTTTTTTTTTTTTTTTTTTTTTTCGTATCTTGTATTGTATAAACACATTTTTTTTTCTTCAATGTTAGGTGAGTCGCATCTTTTTATTGAAACACCTTGAGAAAATTTGCATTGTCATATATATAATGTATAACTTAACATAATATAATATAACTTAAAGAACAAATGACATTACACAGCGAACGGCCCGAATGCTGACATTTGTTTATTTGAAATTTGTACGATCCTTCTATATAACGTTTTCTGCATTTTTCAGATTTGAGTATATTTAGTGAAGAAACATATGCACAGACGCTTTGACATCAAGTGAGAAAAAAAAAACTGAGATAGTTTTGTTTGGGAAAAAGAGGAAACGGAAAAACAACGTCGACGATAAAAAGTTTATTTATCTGGCGAGTTGTCATTGTAATAACGGATTTATCAAAGTGGAATAATTTTTCGGCCGTTTCTCAAGAAATCGGTGAGTAAATTTACAAAATGAGTGTTTCAAAAGTGATTTTTGAAAGTTATTTCTGGATCACGCGTGCGTGCATGAATAAATTTTGTCTATATATGTATGTGTATACACGTAAAAATGTACATGCCGATACTATGTGTTTTTATGTGTAGTAAATGTGAATAACAATACGGCCTTCCGTATACTTGGATTAGTAGCGAACAAAAAAATCTGGTAGTTTGTTGAGCTACCTTTCTTCTTTCTCAAGTTTTCTTTCAATAGTTCCCGGAAAACATTTTATTTCCCCTTGCTGGACCATGTGATTTGATCTGTATAGATATCTGGAATTTTGAATTTCCAATGATTGACCCGATATTCCAATCTGATGTTCCAAACAAATCCCAAAAAATCGAGATATTGTATTGGACTACCAATTGAGCACAAATATTTTAAAGAGTCAACGGTGCACAGTTATTCACTGTAGCAAGTAATAATGACCGTGAAAATTAACAGAATGATTTAGCAAAATGCGGTATATCAACAGATCAATCTATATTTGAGGATTCCGTGCACAAATCTTCACTTTGTGTCGTGGCACATTTTTCTTCAATCCAACAATACTTGCATGATAGTTTTCAAGTTCACCACCTCTGACTTGAACTTGAAAACTACATAATTGAGCGTATAAGTAAAATACATTGTTAACTGGATTTGACGAGTAATGCAATAAAACAGGTGAAGCCATTTACTCTTTGCCATGTGATGAAAAATATGCAGACATATACAGTGTTATACTTTTTTGATTTTTGATATGACATTCAAAACGATGGATTACTTGCGCTATTGCGCTCTCACGTATGTATGGACGTGAGATAATGAATCCACGAACTTGATAATTATCTAATAAGTATAAATGGATATTTGAAACGTAGCACTAACTTATATTTCCATGAAAACAAAAAACGCTTGTGACATTTGGGGAGATAATGAAAAAATAGATTGTCGAAAGCTGATCAATATCAAAGCATGAAAATAATATCAAAGTCAGCTTGTGTACTCAGTGAACAATGACAATTGATTGAATTTTTATCAACCAAAAGCAAATTACAACTCTATTTACTCTATCCTGTTTCGATCTATTTTACTCTTATCCCCTTTAGAAGACAATGAGATATCACTGTCATTGTCGCGTTTCGTATGTCGCTGGCAAAAATTTTTCACACAATACTTCATTACAGTTCAAGAATACCAGAATATATTTTTAAACACGTTGAAGTTACCACATGCCGTGAAAATATGTAAAGCAGATACAGAAAATATCTTTGTTCATATTTCAAAATGATTTATAAACGGCAATATGAAAATTTAATTTTGTGAAACAATGAGAAAGTCATAATAAATTAATTGATGTAAACATGTGTGACCCTTGCCATCAACACATTCACATATCAACGCTGTTATACGCACCGACTGATGTCAGTTGTTTAATCGATATTTAAGTTGTATCGATGGCTATATGATATTATATCATAAAGATATTGTCAAATAATTTATAACAACTCTATCCTCGTAAAATTGCGTATAAAAAATATCTTTTTATAGTATACTTAGTAAAAAATGAATTGAATTACACAGAAATAATCAATATGTTAACAAGTGAGTATATCAAAAGCACAGCTTTGTTCTTTTTTCATTTTTTTTTATCCTTCTCTGAATCGATCAATAAAATTATTCACTTCAGCATATGTGCCCCTGAGACTCGACTTGAAATATATAGCAACATAATTAATACTGATAAGTATTATTTGAATATCGAATTAATAACAAACAAAATTCATTTATATACATACATTTATAAACAAAAAATTGATAACAAACTCTATAAATATGTCAAAAGTGAAACATAATTTTGTTTGGTGGTATGATTCATTCGCAGTTATATGATTGTTACGTTTTCATTGAAATAGAATTTTATTGAGTCTATATATGCTGCGATATGAAATAGCTGTCGGGTGTTACTACCAGACGTCGTCTGGTGGCATATGACAAACTTGTATAACATTTGGTATGTGTATTGTTGGGGAAAAATTTTAGAACGGTTATATTGCGTATCCATACGTCAACACGTATGTTCGCTTAAAATGTTCCCACCTGTCGATCAAATAAATTCTTCGTTATATCGTGAAAATATTATTCGTGTTGGAATACGTAGAACTAGAAATGGCGACAGAGGGAAAATTGAAAGAAGAATTCAATATTGATATGTTATTAATCATGCACCCAATTTTACTATCAGCACGTATTTTACAATCAATTGAAGAGAAAAAAAAAAGAAAATTTATGTTCAATTGACATTTTTTTTTCTCGCATTTAATAATGATAAAATAGTATGTATGTATAACAGAATCGACGTTATCGCTCGCGTGCGGTTCAGTAGTTATGATATTAATCGACATGTCAATACAAATGCGTGTGTATAAGTGCGAGAAGAAGGAAATGGCAGACAGTGAATAACGTTAACAAATTATTTGGGCATTTAGATAATTATACACATTTTATATCTATTTTGAACTTAAAAAATCATTCAATCATCATTTTGTCATTGTTTTCGGCGTAAAAAAAAACTGTAAAAGTTGATGAGTTATTTTTAAAAGGCAGAGTTGTACGAAATGATGATAACAGTTGTGTATATAAACGCAACGTCATGAAATAGTTTCGACTTTACCGTATTATATTTCCATATGCGGAATACCATTGCCAAATGGAAGATGAAACCAGATATTTGTACTGGGAAAAAGAGGGAGATAGAGTGAGATCGGACTGTAAATGTACGGACTCTCACACGATGCTCATTTATATATATTCACAAGTGTGAGAAAATACAGGATAGAGTGGAAGCGTTACGTTTTCCCTATCGTCGTAGAATTCGCGAATCTTCATCATACCAAGTCATATTTGGATAAAAAACAATTCAATGTGACAACACTGGTGAAATTCTTCTGAACAATTTATGTAAAATCTCCTTTTCCAGATGGTGAAACCAATGATTTAATGCCAGCTATAATTTTAGTAGAACTAATTCAGTCCCACACAAAACAAAAATGAAGTGATGAAAATAAATTTCTATATTTTCAATATGTCTCAATTATTATCAATGAAGTTCAACAACTCTGTTTGAAGAATTAATTGGGTCAATTTTGGAATGAACTTCAAAGCAATATACTCTGTGCACATGACTGCTGTTATAAACTTTGTGAAGACAATGATGGTGAATCATTTTACATTTTCAGAGTTCATTGTATTTTCACAAAATAGGGTAGAAAAGAATGCATTTCACTAGTTGAGAATTTGCCTTTGATGTTCTGATAAATATAACTACAATAACGATTTGGATCCCATATTGAACAGAGAATTCAAATGATTATCGTGATCCAATTAAATATTTTCAATTCAACATACAAGTGATACATTTTAATTCAATTTGATTTGAACAATATAAACTTCAATTCTAAACCAACTGAGTAATCGCTAGCACTTATGGGAAAAACCCTCTGTAATTCTAGAACGTACAGCGCATACCAATGATTGTACTTTATTTTTGTTGCATGTCTTGCAATTGAAATCTACATGAAGAACATTGTTTCGCATCGATTATATTTATACAATTGTGCACTGTATATTGTAACATGGCTACATGATTTAGTGCCAATCAAATAATGTCGAAAGATATGAATGATGACACCTGCTCATTTGAGTTATCTTCTTGAATTAACTGTTAATGTGTGAAAAAACATTGTCTGATTCAAATTCATCAGTTTTTCACATATTAAAAATTCACAATGAATATCAATCGATAATATATTTGTCTACTGATTTCTTCAAATGAGTCTTGTGTTCTGGGCACAATATTATGTACTAAGTGAATTGAAATGAAACTAGACGTAACTAGCACTTTAAATGTGTTCACTAGTTTAATTCTTTGATTGTTATTATTATCTCACCGCCAGTCGCAAGCGTTAATTGAACCTATTAAAAATACTGCAATGTATATAAAATGGACATATATGTGTGAAGTCACATACGGGTTGAACGCGCGTCTCATCTCTTATGACAGAATTTAAAACCTCGTGATGTATCTATAGCACATATACACCCTTCCTTGTCTCGTGACTTTCATTTGTTGAGTCATTTCCACGCTCGAACACCTTCAGTCGACCTTTTCTTTTAAGTATTTTCCTGGCTCATCGTCATATTTTATTTTGTATTGAAATATTTATCTCAACCTTCATTCCTCGTTATATTGTCATATTTTTATTAATTGATCTTACAAGTTCTGTGATCAAAATCAAGACTTGGAAAATTATTATCTGTATGAAGCGGGGAGAGGAGGGAGTGAGATAAAATTTTAATATGCACTAAGAGAACATTCATGATTGAGAGTTATCAAAACTAATCATGCAGTACAATTAAATTCATAAATTGAAAATGATTGTTGAGGATGCCTAAGCGAAAGCATATTGGCTTCAAATGGACGAGAAGAGAAAGGCCGATCATCGGTTCTTTTCTTTGTGGCACAAGGTTGAAAATAACCGATATGTCGAGCGGTTTTTGACCTGATTTTTTCCATAAAACTTGACAGTGAGCACTCGTTAATTCACAAATCGTCATATTTTTTTTCTGTTATACTCTTGGGGAGTTTTTTTATTTTGTTCTATAAACTCTATATGAGACATCCTCGCAGATGGAATTCATATAGAGACATTTGAAAACACGACGAGTGAAAACGTATGATTTTTTCCATGTCAGTGAATTGAGCTCTTTTAAATTCCTATGCAATGGCATAAGGATAAGAAAAGAGAAAAATGTAATTTTTCCATACTTATTGCTGTTTATAATTATCAATTCATATCGGTGAGATGCAGAAGTCAGCTGCCATTCACAGACGAAAGAAACGATACAGCGTAACAGACAAAAGGTGTTTAGTCACAACACATTACATAGAACTTCTGAACCTCTTATGTCATATTACGAAGACACTTATGAATATTTGTTGATCTGAAACACATTCTCATAGCATGAAGTATCAAGTGCATGTCTGAATTGTGTTCATTCCATCTTCATCGACGTGTCAACATCAATCGTGAATATTCAATAGCAGAGGCTAATCGATAAAAACTTATGTTAGTTTGTGTGTTTAATTACAAAATGTCATGTTAAACTATTTGCGAAACAGTTTATTAGCTAATCAATCCGCGTCGAATAATATTGTCATGTCTGGCTGTCATATTTGAATTTTGGAACAAAGTCCCCACTTGGTGCGACGTCCGTGTCAACAGTTACTTAAAATAGATAATATTTATGTATTTTCGTGTTCATCTGTTCCCTCATCGAAGACATTTTAAGTTCCTTCAATGTGTATTTGTTGTGAAATGTAGATACAGACCTGAACGAATTTTCTTGAGAGGAATTTTAGCACGTTCATTAATTTTCTTAGATATAATCAACAATAACAAGGATATGAATTTTTATGAATTATAAGCTGAAAAAAGAAGAAGGTTCAAAGTTCCGTATTGATGTTGTCGAAAAATTCTCTAACATGATTATTGACGACGAACAGAAGAAGAAAACAACCGAAAAAAAGTCGATTCCCTTAATGCAAAACATATGAATGACCCCATAAACATGAGACTGTTCACTCAATTATTCATGAATAGCTTGTTCTATAAATATTTCCGAATATTTTATATGAAAACAAAAGAAAATTATTTGATCAATAATGCTTATTTATCAATAAAGTGGAATGAATAAAGTTTGGAAATAGTTGATGGGAACCTTAATGCAATGATTATGAGCGCATTGTATAGTAAATATTCGTGATGAACAATCGTTCGTGGCTGCCATTCCAAAGTAGTGACGAATATCCATAACTCTCGATTTATCATTAGTCTCAGACGTTGTATAGCTTTGGGACTTGACAAATCCTCACGAATGCAGACAAATACATTGGTTTAAAGTGTGTTGCGGTCCCGCTGTTACATACATATGTATAGACGCATTATCACAATTTCATTGTCACTCAGACACAATTCATCGTGATTCATTATTGAATAACTCAGTTCAACATCTGTTACAGCAGCTAGCAGGACGGAGTTGACATCGAAGCGCCTCCTCCACATGTGGACATCGCCATCACGTTTGAGAATCGGTCGAGCGCCAAGAAAAAAGCCATAATAAAAATTGAAGGGAAACGAACGTAAATACATCAGACTAATTTCAACTTGGCCGTCACAAACGAAAATAAAAAACGGAATATATAACAAGAAGGTACCGAAAATCAGAGGAAGGAAAGAAGAATTTCTTTGATATTTTGCAAGAGGTGATTGTGACAGTGGTTAAGCAGAGTTCATCAATCATCTGTGCAGAACGGAACATTCCAGTTGACAGAAAATAAGAAGTAGTGTTAGTAAATCGAGATGGATGACCAAATGAAAAAAGTAGCAAACAAACGGAAGCTTTCATTCCTTGGTTTTGGAAAACGTACCCCTGTGAGTATTTTTCAACCTTCCTCTATATTTATTAACAGACACATTTGATCTACATCAGTTACATCATTCCACAGAATTGAGTCTCATCTTTGTGACAGGCACAAACGTGTTGTATGTTACATCATATTATAATATAACATTCCAGATATATCTATCAGTCTTGTTGTTCGTTTGTTACGCAGGTGAATAATAGAAGTGACACGTGTTGACGCAAACGTTTTATTTTGTTTTCTTCACAAGTCTGTGAAAGAATAGAATTTTTCTATTCCTTTCATGCATGTTCTTCCGCGTGTCATTCAGGTTATTATCTCAACGTTATTCTTCATCTTGAATATTTTGTTTTCATTTTATTTCTATATGACATCATTGTGTGTAGGCATACTGACAATCTTTATGATCCATATGTTCATGTTTAGTTCTCAACATCAGAGAAATGGAAATATACTTTCGTACTTTTTGATGGGTCGCAAATAATGAATGCGATGAAAATAGATTTCGTCTGTAGATAAATTCATACACATTTATATTTAGATTATAAGCACACACATGTGTCGTGCGTCGTAGGAATTATTGATGTCTAGCGTGATATTGTTCCGTTCCGATGACAATCAATTGTGCGTGACAAGATGATAAAATTATGACCACTTTAACTAGAATAAGATTAATTAGAAATTTGATTATCATGGTGATTAATATCCATATCTATTTTCAGTCTTATCACATGAATTTCTTCATCTCTCTTCCTCATTCCTAATTGATTTGTTATCAAAGTCACTTCAATATATCAAACGGAAATATAATTGAGGTAAATGTTATGTCTTCAATTTTTTAATAGAAATTTCACGTATTCACTTGATAAAGAAATTATGATCCAATTAATGACGACTCATTAATGATTGAAATATCAGACTTTTTTCTTTCATTACTGACTCCATGAAGTCAACATACATTCCTGTAATTCGCATTTAATTATACACATGGATTCTTCATATTCTCAATCCCTTTTCTTCATTTTTTATCAACATATGATCACAAATGGGTGTAAAAATTTTCTTAACGCCATTGAGTTGCTACTACATACCACATATATCTTGCTGTATATCCGATGTCAAATGGTTATTGACTTGTGACCGTCAACAATCAGGCCAATCGGCCTACGAGGCCGTCCCGCTTCGTTTCAATTCATGTCACATTTAAAAAAACACGCCATAGCGTGGTTAAATCGTTCTCTTTTTCCACGACGGCTTTATATGCATATTATTACCATGTACATATGAACGTTTTCTATGTGATGACAAAATGATAATGTAAACGAGCTCAATGCCTCGACAATTGTCTGTAAACAATTTTTTTTTCTTTTCCTCACCTCACAATCGACACTTTTTTTTTGATTCAATCATCCATCGTGTCTGTCAATTGAGAAAGCTGTTCAATTCTTCGTACCGACAGCTTCTAATAACTAACTTTCAATCCGATTGATTCGAATTTATCTGTTGAAACTCTTGTGTGTTGAGAGGGAGGAATGATAATAATAACTGCTCTTCTAAGGAAGATTTTCTTTCAATATTATTTGATTCTACTTATCAGAAGGGTGTCGAATGTAGGTATCCACAGATAATTTTTATCATGGAGTGATCATCAGCCATGTTATCGCTCTCGTTTCCAATTATTGATAACGTATAACGGAAGTTAATCGAGCGTTCATGTGTTTTAATGAAAGAAGGGATGTGAAACAAATTGCATGTTGTCATACTAAATCACTTGGTTCGAAATATTTACAAATAATTCTCTGGTAAATTCGGAAGTGTTAATCATGAAGAGATGACGTATTGATAAATGGTTTTAATTTTAGCAAAGTATGGCTATTCTATATCCTGAACCAATACATTCTACGTAGACTTCAGTCTATCAATCTCGATAGCCTCATTAACCCCAGCGTGGAGACCAATACTTCACTCTTGTCCGCATTTATCCTGGCACACAGGCAGTCTAGAACAGACACTGATGAACAAACCGCAACAAATAATTGAAATTGTTCACCTTGAACATGGAAAAACATGGTGGAAACGAAGACATTTGATTCTCACATGGATCTTCATACAGACACTGAATGTGTATCTCAAATACTTCTATTGGAAATGAATCGTAAAAAGTTTTTCTACTAATGCATTATCCAATTTTCTAAATTATCCCGTTTTTATTGCTATTCATTTTTTCTTGTTATCGTGGTTGTCAATCAGGCTCTCGAGACAGGTAACTCTATGTATAACGTTCAATCTCACCATTGTTTGATGGTGATTGCTGTGTGCATAATTGCAAATTTACAGTCCAACTGTGCGTACCCCAAGTTGCGTAAAATCATCGAAAGACAAAATATCCGAATTGCCCAAATGAATAACAACGCGTTGGACGGTCGAGCCGTCACGACCGATCAGAATATGCAACGAAATGAGAATGGTGTCAATGTTGTTTTTTACATTGTTCTATCTACACTGAGGACCCTCGAAAATTTGTCTCAGTTACCACACCAGTTGTGCAACGAAAACTAAAAAAAAAATCTCGTAGAATAATCGAGAGAAAAAAATTGTTCTCATAAATGTTTACAAACTTGTGTAGACCTTCGGAACTGGGATGGAAAAACATTGTCTAGAAGAACGAGTCGAAAAAAAAGTGTATTACAATAATAACTGGTGCAAAAAACAATATTTTTCGCTCAATTAAAATTAATGCTCATTGACATGGAATTATCTCAAGGTTTTTGTTCAGTGGAATTTTCTGTCTAGTTCCAAGATAGAAACTGAAGTGGAAGCTTTTACTATATTTTCTGTACTTGAGTATCAACGTTTCCCGTTCCTGTTCTTCACTCCCAGTTTCACGGCCCGTATTTTTTCCACTGCATCTTTCATCCGCTGGTATTTTTCTGAGTACCACGATGTATACTCCACGACATTCTTCTCTACAACGCCGACTTACACACGGAGATACACTCAAGTTCAAGGACAGATTTACATTTTAAAATACAACATATGGCCAGCATATCCCTGGGTGTAGTGTTGCCGGACAGATGAACAACTCTACATGTACAGATATATAATTTACCTGATACCGAGTGAAAACTCGTTTCCCAAACTGTTACACCAAATATCTTTGCTCTATGATCCTCAACAGGAGTATAGGGATCAGAATTTTAACCTTCTGTGATTTTATTCAATATATACAGACGATGATTTCTGATTCAAGACGTTTTTCAAAATTCTAATTTTACTCTTTTTATATTATAGACTTGAAGTAGCTGTACATGGTGAATGATGTAGATGAATTCATCGATATTCGATAGAAGGATAAAACGAAACAAACTTGGAGATTTTAGGAATTTTCTGAATGTAAAGTAGCTCTGATATCTGAGATGTCTGAGATTAACGACATTAGAGGTGAATACTGGCATTGCATTGATGGATTATTGATAGAGATTTCAACTATTGACAACTATTCACTTGAAATCCTGACCACGATTGAAAGAAATTTCAAGTTCATTCCTCTCCCTGCACAGGCAACGTATCGTCGATTATTTTATCAGAATACTTCGAAACTTTCTAAGTAAAACATCATGTTGAACTCGACACGAACTTGAGAACATACAGACCGATGTTACTTGCGATCCACTTGAAACAGTAATTTTAGTTTACGTACATATAAAGAAAATGTTGTTGTAGAAAGGGTAGAAGAGCGAAAAATGTTGTATAGAAAAGAGATTCACATGCGCCGTCGCTGCAAAATGGTCGATAAACCCTCGACGATGACCTAGGCCTACACCGAACACACATGAATACCTGAGACAATGTCTTCCGAAGAATCAACTTGCTGTCGTTCCAATTGGTCACACCCTGTAACGATATTCATTAAGCAAACACATTCTCATCACATTTACATAACATTATCAACACAACAATTCTAGTATTTGTCTTCATTCAATTTTTCCATTTGGATACAATACTTTGAACGATTGGAAAGTGCTATAAATTTCATTTGACGACGACCGAGACCTCGACTTCTTATTTCACGGGCATATGATATAACCGAGCACTTGTTGCACGATTCCGGCTACAGCGCAGTCTCGATCGCATAATGCTAACACATTCCACCGAAAATGAACTCTCGGAATACAATTGGAATCGTATTAATTGTTCATCATCAAAGAGTTATTTTCAAGCATATTTATTAGATGATCACAGATGTGTCAATATGAAAACTTTACTCACTGAAAAGGACGGATTATCACAGTTTCGTATAAAATACTCATCCAAGAAGTGAGCAAGAATGATTTACATGATAGGATAGTTGATGAATACATCAGCTGAATAACAAGGGGTTAACGCACAGTAATGGATTCATCAATGATTAATCCACTGGTTGCAACAATAAGTCAATTTTCGATTGAACATGAAGTGAAAAAAATATGTAGTGGCGATTGTTGTCAAGTACATGAAAGGGTTGCAGAGGACATCGAGAGAATGTGGTCATATATGGGGGTATATTTATCGACCCATTCTCTTCGTGAGGGAGTTGGTGTCGACTGTGTGATAAGCAAGCGCGGGCTGCGCCTGTACTCCACGCATTTCCTATGTATATTGATATACATATTTATATTCACCATATATATGAAGCTTTGGCGCACTATGTTTAAGCTCAAGTCTGTGTTGTAATGTCAGAGCCCGGGATGCCATGCCCGAGGCAAGTCGAAATATTACCGGGAAGACATTTCTCCAGAAAGCACGAGGAAAAGTTCTGCGGTGGTTACGACGTTCTTTACGAACGTCGAATCAGGTGTGTTGATATTGGTATTAGATTGATTGCCATTCATATTTTGTTTCTGTGAGGAGAGTTAACTTTGTTATCATTTATTTATTTGTAAGGTTTTTTTGATATTTTTTCACATTTGATGATTGTGCAATGTAATAGTGTCACTGTGGATATTGGTGTAGGTCTTCAATTCACGTGATTGGTTTTTGTCAGATTTATGTAAAGTGATATTGACCTGGGTGCTTCATGTCAGGATCTCCAGGTTGTGAAGATTAAAGCAATATGAGTGTTCAAATTTCATCTTTCTTTCATTGTAATAGAAGAATTGTCGTTAGAAATGCTCAAAGATCAACAAAAGATTTCTTTGGTTAGCGATTGGAAACTGTTCCATGAGAAGACAAATCGAGTTCATGTTTATTGTTCAATCACCACTACTCAACTTACAAATAAATTCAATAGAAAAGAAATAGTTGGTAGTTATTAATATCATTCATGACTTTAACTTTTTTTTCCGGTAGTCTTAAATTTCAGACATTAAATGTTACCCCACTGTGATCTACGTTTATAACTTCAATCACTTCGCTCTATTGACAACGAAAATCGTCAGGTTTGTATTTCAAAACCAAGAATAAATGGAAAGTTGGTGACTAGAAAATTACAGACTCAGAAAAAACTCGCTGTTGGTCTTGAATGTTGAGAATGATGTAGATATCTTCACTGAACACATTGCAAACAGCAATTTCATTCAAATAATAATTTGAGATTGATTCACAAATTTTATATTGATGTCACACATATATATACTCTCATGTTGTTACTACTTCTCTTTTTAAATATTACATGGTCGATGACAATTACAATTCGTCAGAATGAAGTAGACTAATTTATGTCGTTTTTCTTTCGACATTTTTAGATTAATGAGCAACTATTAATCATTCAAATTTTTTATCGCAAGTTTGTTCGATTGCACTTTTTGACATTATTCTCATAATGAATGTAGATGTATCTCTTCTTTCTTCTCATATTCATGTGCAATCATAATAATATCACATTCATCTTCGACCTGATTCAAAAACTTCTATCCGTTAAGACGTGAAAATAATTGACTCTGAAGGAGCGTCACGCAATGTATCATCGAACTTTTGAACTCTACCAATTCTTGCTCTATTTTCCGGGTCAAACAATGTAACGTTCGTCTTTTTTTTGCGCTATCCATAACTGTGTCACTTATTTGCCTACATTGCAGTTGATAATAATCATGATATCTTGTGTTCCAATTCAGAAGAGATGTCATTTGTATTTTACTGAACATATCCTAAAATTTATTCAACAAGGTAATTGATGAATGATTACGCTCTGACCTGCTTGATGATAAATTTGATACAATGTGAAGAACAGTTGGGCTCGTCCAATTTGAATAGTCTACTGTTATATGTATATTCATGTACTACAGAACTTGCAGAATATTGAATAGGTAATTCATGCATTGCTTATCTATATACATATGTATCAAGTAATGACGGATAGAATCGATCGAGAGGATGAATTAATGCAGAATGGATGATAAAGAATTTATCCCCAGTCTGAATAATATGTTTTCATTCATACGTCTTCGGATTATGATCAAAGGAAGATGCGAATATGTCGTCCAGGAAAGAATATTGTGTAATCTTTCTTCTTTTCCTTTATTAATCCTACATTTTCCTTCTCATACCAGGAAATACATCGATCATATTGAGAGAACAGTCAGATACGGGGCATTACGGAAAAATTTCATAGTAATACAATTCGAGCGGCAGTTCACTTTGTTTCATTCATCTCTGAACATCTCCAGTAACCATTTCACAGTTGATATCACTTAATTGTTTTCAATAATAATTGTACTGCACGAAATTCGTTTTTTTGTTGTATTGTAAATGGTATCGTCGAATTTCTATACATTCGTAACAGATGTTCTATTTAATATTTTTTAATTTTCTTCTTATTAAATTTAGTAATTGTTGTAATGATTAAACATTGTATTATGGAAGTTTATAATCATCTAGAACTTGTTTCTCTCAGGCTGACGGAAATGGCGCGGAAGCGGGCCCGCAACTGGATGAGGAAATGGAAAAGGTGTTTGGGATGGGCTCTGGTGAAAAATTCAACGTAACCCGACTTGGATCACCCTCCGATTCAATTGGCTCTGATAGAGATCGTGATCGGGGTCCACCACCACGATATGGCGATCAACATTTTAATCGTGAGTTAATCAAAGAAATTAGAACAGTTTGTCATAGTTTAATTTCGTCATGGGAATTTAATTTTTTCATCATGTTGGAACACGGACAGCAAGATGATTAATGGCTGCATCGATATTCTCATTGCAATACGATTTAGGTCATGAAGTTTCGCAGAAACATGCAGAAGAATTTGTTGAAAGCTGTTTAATTAGTCAATAATTATTCCTTATTTCCGATTTTTGTTATTCATCACGAACATCGGTATTTTTTTGGCAACAGAACACCGTAAGAAGAGTTATCCCCATCCGCACATGCCATTGAAGAGTCTACATTGCAGATCAATGCGGAGACATCTCTCAACGTATGTTGATAATAAACAAACTGACCCTCCAAGTTTTTTCTATCCACGATTAATCTTGATTCCTTTAATAATGGCAGAGAAGGCGCAGCAGGTGAGTACGAACAAGACGAGGATAGTACGACAAATGGCCATACATCACATGGGAATGGCGATTCTGAAACAGATGCAATGGACAAAGGAATCAACCTGCCAACAATACCGGATGATCGTTCACCTTCTGACGACCATGAAAATTTACTGAACAACGAATCGGAAGCGCAAATCTCCGAAAGAGCAGCAAAATCTGGTATTGGTGAAGTTCCTTGTGTGACGAGTCTCCGAGTTCAATTTGAAAACATACAAGAAGAATGTGATCCGATGTCACCATTAGATGAACCTATGAGTGAAGAGGAACGCAGATCGCGTCGACATCACAACAAATATGAACACAAGTAAGATCTATTCCCTACACTAAAAGAAATCGATATGTCGATGCAAATGGGAAAGAAAAAAAATTCCTGGCCACATGAATATGTAGACTTCAGTAGTTGTAGCAGCAAATTAAGTTGAGCATATACACACCCAGTTAATATTCTCATCAAGATAATGGTTTGAAAATTCTGTGAGAAACGGAGAAATATGTAGCCTTGTGTGAAAATTATATAAACCAGGTGGACCATCCACATTTTAATCTTTCATTCTGCTCATCACAGTACAATTGATAGATCATTATCCGATAAGATGAATGATGGTGAATGACGTGATTGAAAATTACCCTTGAGAGATCGCAGACATAAATAGTCTTTCACCACATTCGCGTTGCAGATTTATGATACTGGAGAAAAGTAATTACCTTAATGTGGATGGATGAAGTGAATGTGCGTCAACACTTTGCGTGAATATGCTCACACCAGCAGACTCAGGAAGAAGTGCTCACAGAGTTTATTATCTTCACATAATACGACAGTGTTCTGCAATCCACATTTCGAAATCGGGTTGCATAATATAAATTAATTATTTGATGAGTGACCAGATATCCAGATAATTAACGTAAAAGATAAAATTTATCGAAAATGAAAGTTGGGGAACGATTAGAGAAGTAAAGAAGAATGTGCTTTCTCGTGCTCCAATCCATTATCTTTTTAAATGTTGAGTAAATATAAAGATAGAGGGTTTGACGAATATTAAAGGTTTATTTTCACGTGCGGCCTAGACCTAGAGACGTCAGTGAAAAGATTTGCATTGAGTTGGAAGCACCGTACCTCTTGGTGCCATGGCCCATGGCCAGATTACAACTTCCTCCTCGCGACATTTCTCTTGTCTCTCGCTAATTTGCTCACCTCATGCTTCTCGTTATGAGCCAGACATTTTTACTGTGGCCACAATTCAATACACAACTTGAGTATTACTATTATTGTTTCGCAATTTGGATTGGCTCAATTTTGTTTCGTCTGTAGTGAAAAGCCATTGGTGGATCTGTCACCGTGTCCGAGTTACGCGAATTTCGATCTTTTTATCAGTACAAATAATTGCAGTTTTGACTCTCCATCATGCCGGTTAAACATGATCGATTACAAGATCGCATCGGTGATATAAGACGGTATGTGTGGTTATATCTTTACTAGAATACTCAATTGAAACCTCAAACAAGTCATATTTCACAATCAGTTTCAACTACTTCTCATACCTTTTTTTTCGTCCACCTTGTCTTGAATTTGTTCAGATTTTAATGACTCTGTTAATCCATTTTCGTGCTAACCACGTGTGAGTTTCATCCATCTCCACTTTCTCTTTTCTCGTGAATATATTCTAAGTGAGTCTTGTGTGAGGAAGGAGAATCAGATCAGAACTGACTTTTGTGAGATGGTACAAAAGTTATATCACTGTCAGGGTCAACTGCCAATGTGAATTTGGCGCCAGTTCAAACATTCACTATGATACACAAAAAACAATCTGCTCACTGTTTTATCTGTCAGAACGCATATCTCAATTTCGAAACGGGGGGG